>CAUDMG010000916.1:0-270000 GCA_958450375.1 Homarus gammarus
TTTCTTGTTTTCGCCCCTCTGCTGCCATTAATCACATATAAGGCAATTATTGCCATTTTTTGTTTTCGCCCCTCTGCTGCCATTAATCACATATAAGGCAATTGTTGCCATTTTTTGTTTTCGCCCCACTGCTGCCATTAATCACATATAAGGCAATTGTTGCCATTTTTTATTGTCGCCACTCTGCTGCCATTAATCACATATAAGGCAATTGTTGCCATTTTTTGTTTTCGCCCCACTGCTGCCATTAATCACATATAAGGCAATTGTTGCCATTTTTTGTTTTCGCCCCACTGCTGCCATTAATCACATATAAGGCAATTGTTGCCATTTTTTGTTTTCGTCCCTCTGCCACCGTTAATCGCATATAAGGCAATTGTTGCCATTTTTTGTTTTCGCCCCACTGCCGCCATTAACCACATTTAAGGCAATTGTTGCCATTTTTGTTTTCGTCCCTCTTCTGCCATTAATCACATATAAGGCAATAATTGCCATTTTTTGTTTTCGCCCCACTGCTGCCATTAATCACATATAAGGCAATTGTTGCCATTTTTTATTGTCGCCCCTTTGCTGCCATTAATCACATATAAGGCAATTGTTGCCATTTTTTGTTTTCGCCCCACTGCTGCCATTAATCACATATAAGGCAATTGTTGCCATTTTTTGTTTTCGCCCCACTGCTGCCATTAATCACATATAAGGCAATTGTTGCCATTTTTTATTGTCGCCGCTCTGCTGCCATTAATCACATATAAGGCAATTGTTGCCATTTTTTGTTTTCGCCCCTCTGCTGCCATTAATCACATATAAGGCAATTGTTGCCATTTTTTGTTTTCGCCCCACTGCTGCCATTAATCACATATAAGGCAATTGTTGCCATTTTTTATTGTCGCCACTCTGCTGCCATTAATCACATATAAGGCAATTGTTGCCATTTTTTGTTTTCGCCCCACTGCTGCCATTAATCACATATAAGGCAATTGTTGCCATTTTTTGTTTTCGCCCCTCTGCTGCCATTAATCACATATAAGGCAATTGTTGCCATTTTTTGTTTTCGCCCCTCTGCTGCCATTAATCACATATAAGGCAATTGTTGCCATTTTTTGTTTTCGCCCCTCTGCTGCCATTAATCACATATAAGGCAATTGTTGCCATTTTTTGTTTTCGCCCCTCTGCTGCCATTAATCACATATAAGGCAATTGTTGCCATTTTTGTTTTCGCCCCCTGCTGCCATTAATCACATATAAGGCAATTGTTGCCATTTTTTGTTTTCGCCCCTCTGCTGCCATTAATCACATATAAGGCAATTGTTGCCATTTTTTGTTTTCGCCCCACTGCTGCCATTAATCACATATAAGGCAATTGTTGCCATTTTTTATTGTCGCCCCTCTGCTGCCATTAATCACATATAAGGCAATTGTTGCCATTTTTTGTTTTCGCCCCTCTGCTGCCATTAATCACATATAAGGCAATTGTTGCCATTTTTTGTTTTCGCCCCACTGCTGCCATTAATCACATATAAGGCAATTGTTGCCATTTTTTGTTTTCGCCCTCTGCTGCCATTAATCACATATAAGGCAATTGTTGCCATTTTTTGTTTTCGCCCCACTGCTGCCATTAATCACATATAAGGCAATTGTTGCCATTTTTTGTTTTCGCCCCTCTGCTGCCATTAATCACATATAAGGCAATTGTTGCCATTTTTTGTTTTCGCCCCACTGCTGCCATTAATCACATATAAGGCAATTGTTGCCATTTTTTGTTTTCGCCCCTCTGCTGCCATTAATCACATATAAGGCAATTGTTGCCATTTTTTGTTTTCGCCCCTCTGCTGCCATTAATCACATATAAGGCAATTGTTGCCATTTTTTGTTTTCGCCCCACTGCTGCCATTAATCACATATAAGGCAATTGTTGCCATTTTTGTTTGTCGCCCCTCTGCTGCCATTAATCACATATAAGGCAATTGTTGCCATTTTTTGTTTTCGCCCCTCTGCTGCCATTAATCACATATAAGGCAATTGTTGCCATTTTTTGTTTTCGCCCCTCTGCTGCCATTAATCACATATAAGGCAATTGTTGCCATTTTTTGTTTTCGCCCCACTGCTGCCATTAATCACATATAAGGCAATTGTTGCCATTTTTTATTGTCGCCCCTCTGCTGCCATTAATCACATATAAGGCAATTGTTGCCATTTTTTGTTTTCGCCCCACTGCTGCCATTAATCACATATAAGGCAATTGTTGCCATTTTTTATTGTCGCCCCTCTGCTGCCATTAATCACATATAAGGCAATTGTTGCCATTTTTTGTTTTCGCCCCACTGCTGCCATTAATCACATATAAGGCAATTGTTGCCATTTTTTGTTTTCGCCCCTCTGCTGCCATTAATCACATATAAGGCAATTGTTGCCATTTTTTGTTTTCGCCCCTCTGCTGCCATTAATCACATATAAGGCAATTGTTGCCATTTTTTGTTTTCGCCCCTCTGCTGCCATTAATCACATATAAGGCAATTGTTGCCATTTTTTGTTTTCGCCCCTCTGCTGCCATTAATCACATATAAGGCAATTGTTGCCATTTTTTGTTTTCGCCCCTCTGCTGCCATTAATCACATATAAGGCAATTGTTGCCATTTTTTGTTTTCGCCCCTCTGCTGCCATTAATCACATATAAGGCAATTGTTGCCATTTTTTGTTTTCGCCCCTCTGCTGCCATTAATCACATATAAGGCAATTGTTGCCATTTTTTGTTTTCGCCCCTCTGCTGCCATTAATCACATATAAGGCAATTGTTGCCATTTTTTGTTTTCGCCCCTCTGCTGCCATTAATCACATATAAGGCAATTGTTGCCATTTTTTGTTTTCGCCCCACTGCTGCCATTAATCACATATAAGGCAATTGTTGCCATTTTTTATTGTCGCCCCTCTGCTGCCATTAATCACATATAAGGCAATTGTTGCCATTTTTTGTTTTCGCCCCACTGCTGCCATTAATCACATATAAGGCAATTGTTGCCATTTTTTGTTTTCGCCCCTCTGCTGCCATTAATCACATATAAGGCAATTGTTGCCATTTTTTGTTTTCGCCCTCTGCTGCCATTAATCACATATAAGGCAATTGTTGCCATTTTTTGTTTTCGCCCCTCTGCTGCCATTAATCACATATAAGGCAATTGTTGCCATTTTTTGTTTTCGCCCCACTGCTGCCATTAATCACATATAAGGCAATTGTTGCCATTTTTTATTGTCGCCCCTCTGCTGCCATTAATCACATATAAGGCAATTGTTGCCATTTTTTGTTTTCGCCCCTCTGCTGCCATTAATCACATATAAGGCAATTGTTGCCATTTTTTGTTTTCGCCCCTCTGCTGCCATTAATCACATATAAGGCAATTGTTGCCATTTTTTGTTTTCGCCCCTCTGCTGCCATTAATCACATATAAGGCAATTGTTGCCATTTTTTGTTTTCGCCCCTCTGCTGCCATTAATCACATATAAGGCAATTGTTGCCATTTTTTGTTTTCGCCCCTCTGCTGCCATTAATCACATATAAGGCAATTGTTGCCATTTTTTGTTTTCGCCCCTCTGCTGCCATTAATCACATATAAGGCAATTGTTGCCATTTTTTGTTTTCGCACCTCTGCTGCCATTAATCACATATAAGGCAATTGTTGCCATTTTTTGTTTTCGCCCCACTGCTGCCATTAATCACATGTAAGGCAATTGTTGCCATTTTTTGTTTTCGCCCACTGCTGCCATTAATCACATATAAGGCAATTGTTGCCATTTTTTATTGTCGCCCCTCTGCTGTCATTATTCACATATAAGGCAATTGTTGCCATGTTTTATTGTCGCCCTTCTGCTGCCATTAATCACATATAAGGCAATTGTTGCCATTTTTTGTTTTCGCCCCTCTGCTGCCATTAATCACATATAAGGCAATTGTTGCCATTTTTTGTTTTCGCCCCTCTGCTGCCATTAATCACATACAAGGCAATTGTTGCCATTTTTTGTTTTCGCCCCTCTGCTGCCATTAATCACATATAAGGCAATTGTTGCCATTTTTTGTTTTCGCCCCTCTGCTGCCATTAATCACATATAAGGCAATTGTTGCCATTTTTTGTTTTCGCCCCACTGCTGCCATTAATCACATATAAGGCAATTGTTGCCATTTTTTGTTTTCGCCCCACTGCTGCCATTAATCACATATAAGGCAATTGTTGCCATTTTTTGTTTTCGTCCCTCTGCCACCGTTAATCGCATATATATATATATATATATATATATATATATATATATATATATATATATATATATATATATATATATATATATATATAAATATGAAAACGTGGATAAGATAAATCTTGATAAAATCACACGGGGAAAGGGAAACAAAGGAGCACCTTCTTTATTCAAGACATCTTTAGAGGGAACTGGATTACATGGACAGAAAGAGGCTTAAATATACAGGGTGACCTTATTAAACATAAGGTCAGGTCATAATGATGTCATCCACTAATCCCCACACCAACACACAGGTAGAGGAGCATAAGAGAAAGGGGCCGACGTGATTTGTCAGGTCAGATCAGGTCAAATGTAAGGGACTCACTAAATAACTATCCTACATCTAGATCCAAGGTTTTCAAAGCCACTGACAAATAATTTTATGTATCATACCATCAGCGTAGTTGGTGTTAAATCTGAGAAAGGCCGTGTAGCCAGTGGGGTTCCCCAGGGGTCAGTGCTAGGCCCACACTTGTTCATAATCTACATAAACGATCTAGATACTGGGATCAGCAGTGACATAAGCAAGTTTGCTGATGACACCAAAATAGGGCGGCAGATTAATTCAGGGCAGGATGCAAGTGCATTTCAGGAGGATCTAAATAAATTGCAGGGGGTGGTCTGAAAAATGGCAAATGAAATTCAACACCAGCAAGTGTAGCGTACTTAATATTGGAAGAACAAATACTGATAATGTATACAGCCTTAACAACATCAACCTCGAGAAGTCGACTTGTGAAAGAGACCTAGGGGTACTTGTAAGCCCGGACCTACGGCCTAGAAAATAGTGCGTTAATGTTCGAAATAAGGCAAACAGAGTATTGGGTTTTTTATCTAGAAGTGTAAGTAACAAGAGTGCAGATGTCTTATTGCAACTATATCTTGCGCTAGTCAGGCACACCTCGATTATGCGGTTCAGTTCTGGTGCCCCTATTATAGAATGGATATAAATTCACTAGAGTCGGTGCAGCGAAGAATGACAAAAATGATTCCGGGACTTAGAAACCTTCCTTATCAGGATAGGTTAAAGAAACTTAACTTGCATTCCCTAGAAAGACGAAGATTGCGGGGAGATATGATAGAAATATTTAAGTGGGTGAAATGAATCAATAAAGGGGATATAGATAAAGTTCTTATAATATCCGAGCAGGATAGGGCTCGGAGCAACGGATTCAAGTTGGATAAGTTTAGGTTTAGGAGGGAGATAGGAAGAAACTGGTTCACTAATAGGGTGGTGGACGACTGGAACAAGCTTAACAACTTTGTAGTAAGTGCTGGAACTCTGGAAAGTTTCAAAAGGAGGCTAGATAGATTCATGGATGATAGAGAGTGGTAGTAACTCTCGACAGGAGCTGCCTTGCACAGGCCAACCGGCCTATTGCAGACTCCTTATTTTCTTATGTTCTTATGTTCTTAATCAAACTAGCTTCAACCAGAAGTCTTTCTGTGACACAAGATGATTTGAATACTTCTAAGCTTTTTTCCCAAGCAATGAGATGATTATTATTCGTAACATGAACGAACAGGGCAACTCCTCACTATGATAATTGAGCTATATAAACACTAATAATTGAGAGATATAAACAACTACACTAAAATAATCGATCTATATAAACAACTCTACACTATGATAATGAAAAAAAACAACACAAACTTTATTTAAATTTACATATCAAACTCGACATAACAAAGCCTGAATGAATACTCAAAGTTATTCTTCCTACTACCAGACGCTGCCAGCTTGGGGAATATCCAGGAAATTTTCAGATTCTCACCAGCTCAACCTATACCACGTCACAGGGTAGTTAGTGTAAGTCTGACAGAACACTTGACATGACTATTTATAAACACCATTGTATTACTTGGAGATTAGTTTAGCCATCTTCCTAGTCCCCTCCTCCCCAGCCACCCTCTTCCTCCCCTACCGAGAGTATTTTACCTTAAGGTTAACCATCCTAAAGCTAATTTATCCTAATCTAAAAATCCTAACATTAACCTAACCTCCTAATCTAATATAACCTAATGAACCTACTACTGCTAACCTAACCTAATACTAATATAATCTAGCCTAACGCCAACCTAACATAATGTAACCTAATTTAACCCAACCTAACCTAACCCCCTCAGGATGTTTAATCATTAGGTGAAATAAAATGCTGACTAATCTTCAGTTGATCCTAATTGTCTTCCGAGTACACTTAATTTTGGCAATAAGAATATAGTAGTAGTAGTAGTAAGTATCGTAAATGAAAACAGCAGTGAAGGTTCAAGAACAGGTAGGAATCGGTACAGGTACGAGCACATAACCAGATACAGGTACAAATCATAAAGGCATCATTCGGCATTGCTTGGCATCTCCCTCGATTGCAGTGTTCAGTTTGACCTGAGGGGTGACCTGACCTCTTGACCTATTATCTATCCAATACTTTCACTCTTTCCTTTCATTTATCTGACCTACTGTTAACACTGACCTTTATCTCTCTAAATCTTTATTGTGTGAATGTTTAAGCTCCGTGTACTTCAACTTTTAGTGTTTTGTGTGTGTGTGGACACCAAGACGTACATGATGTGTGGTATGTAGGATAAAACACACATGAAGCTGGGCGAGTATTCACTAGGTCACGTGGACACAACAACACTCACAGGGAGGGGCTATGTTTACACGAGTGAGTTATCAGCTGTATGAGTGACGCAATGTTTACACTGATCAGCTGTTGGAGGGGTCAGTGTGACGTAGTGTGCACGTAGATCAGCTGTTGATGGGGTCAGTGTGACGTAGTGTGCACGTAGATCAGCTGTTGATGGGGTCAGTGTTTACTTGGACTCAAATTCTCACCTGACAACAGCTGAATTATTCAGATGGGAAATACCTTTAACTCGTCCAGGTTTAGCTCAGTGTTTGGTTTATATTTATCTAATG
The DNA here is from genome assembly GCA_958450375.1 of Homarus gammarus. Classification (NCBI taxonomy): domain Eukaryota; kingdom Metazoa; phylum Arthropoda; class Malacostraca; order Decapoda; family Nephropidae; genus Homarus; species Homarus gammarus. Next base: position 7,211 of record CAUDMG010000916.1, read on the forward strand.
AGAAGGAGAAAGAGTTTACTTATAAACACAAATTTAAGTATTTTGTATACTTATTGTTACTCATTACACCATTGTTTGTTTACCTACACCTATGTAATTGTACAGTGAAAGACAAAAGTCGTGTCGTGAAATTTGGTGAAAACATATGCTGAAGGGCTAAACTTTTGGTGCGCCCTGCCTTGTGGTAGGGCTCTCATAATGTTTCACGAGTTATATATAATCTTCGGACAAAACCGTGACACTTATACCTGGTACAATAGCTGGTGCAGTTTGTGAGATGTTGCAGGTTTGTGTTTGTCTACATTGTATTAAAACTCCCGGAATGGTCTCTCTCTCTCTCTCTCTCTCTCTCTCTCTCTCTCTCTCTCTCTCTCTCTCTCTCTCTCTCTCTCTATATATATATATATATATATATCTATATATATATATATACATATATATATATATACATATATATATATGTCTTGAATAAAGACGAAAGCTAAGGTACTCCGTTGTTTCCATTTTCCCGTGTGATTTTATCAAGATTTATCTTATCCACGTTTTCATTGTGGATTTTCATAATATATATATATATACATATATATATATATATATATATATATATATATATATATATATATATATATATATATATATATCACAAAAGAAATACTGAGCTTCCGGTGATCCTCCCTCAATGCTCCCTTCCCCTCCCCACTAGGGTGTGTCATACGGAGGCGAATTTTTTTTTTTTGAGTTTGAAAAATCGGCCCATGGTATTAATGATGTAGTTCTATGTGCAGAATCATGTGATATCTTCAGATTTGAAAAGTTTTTATTTTTTGCTAGGTAAATTTTAACTTGAAATCTTATGAAAATTCAGTATTCCCACCCTTTTACCAACACTACTAAATAGCTTATTTAAGGTAAAGTAAATGTATCAGGTTAATTTATTAGGATGAAAATGATCCAGAATAGTGAAACGAATGATCTTGACACATTTATTAAATTTAATATTCCTTTAGAAAACAAAATCATCAAATACAAAAACCGGTTTTACTACTACGACCCGGTGTTGCTGCACACCATAGAGAACATGTCTTTCTTGCTTCTGTTTCTACTCATCACCTCCCTGCTGACCACCTGAGCTCGGATGTAGCCTTCCCTCCTCTCCTGGCTGTACACGTGACTGCTGGCCTCGCTCACTTGCTGTACACAACGCTCTATACTCTGGGTGTGCGAGGGCCAGGCAGGGACATGCATGGGGTTGTCCAGGAAAGCTCTGACTTGAACATTGGTGAGGCTGCAGGTAAGAGGGGGCTCACTGCCAGCCTGGATGTTATCCAGATCTATGAGATCAGTGAGGGTCTTGGCACCTAGATTGACTTCAGGAGTCTTCCTGACCCTGAAGGAATCGTCACCAACTGATTCGTCATGCCCAGATCCTCTCATAAGTCTCATATCCAAGATCTTTTTGACTGCCACTCTTCTCTCCTCCTCATCCTTACTGCAGAGCATTGTCTGCAGAACTGCCTCGGGATGAGCATACCAGGAAGATCTCCTCACAGTCTGCTCCACAATCTGAACAACCTTCCTTGGCTGACTCCTCAGCAGCTCAAGCTGGAAGAGAACATGCCTCGGACCTTCGGAGAACGATGACTTGACCTTGGTGTTGAACCAATTTGGCAAGTAGACACTCACGATGAATTGGACAATAAGTCTCAGGTTGTGAAGCTGGTTCCCTTTCAGTTTATGATGAGCGACCCAAATTCTGCAGAACCTGAGAGCCGTTGTGAGCCACCTAGAATGTGAGACTGGACCTATCTGCAGGTAAGCAAGTCTATCAGGCATGACCCCAGTTTTGATGGCACTGCAAATCATGTAACCATAGTACTGGTCAGTACTCAGGTCGTCAATGATAGTATGTGCAAGCTCAACGAGTGGAGGGCCAACTGTGATTTTTTCAAAGCTCGGATTTATTTCTAACTCAGTGGCAGAGTCCAGCATCTTGCCAAGAGGACCAGACCATCTGTTGTTTGAAAGAGTCTTGCCATCCAGCTCCTGGATCAGATGTCTGAGTGGCAACTCGTTGGTGTGGAGGTCACAAACAATCCAGACCAGCTTCCTCCCAATCTTCCGCTCTATCCACTGTATGACCCCCCCTTGCCACCCTGTGTTCGTGTTGGTGCTGTCCCCTCCAATGGCCTGCAGGGTCTGGTCTACGTTCCTCTCTCTGAGCCAGTTCACAATGTTATCTGCCACTATCTCAGCTGGTTTCCTGATGTCATCTTTCTCTGGAGTGAAATGCCACAAATACTTCCCTCCTGGTTCACTGCAGCAGGAGTAGTGTTCCTCCTTCACCATGGCAGGGAACAACTTGTCAGAATCTCCAACTTTCATGAACACTTTAGTGTCATCCCTTCTCCCATCAAAGAACAAACAATTGATTCCATTTTCTCTTATCCCCTTATCAAACTCCTCTTCTAAGTTACTGACAAGTTTCTCCTGAGCTCTCCTTACTTTGTTATGATCTATCACCAGGTGAACATCATCAGGTGTTATCAAACCACCGTCAATCCAGGCAGCTGTTGCTATCTCTGCAGTTTCTCTGAGACCAGTGTGGTGTCGCATGTTGGCCAGAGCTATGCTCGGGATATCTTTCCTATTTCGAATCTTATGCCTGGAAGGTTTGGGATCATTATTTTCTGGGTTAGGGACAAAGTCACCATTCTCCTGGTCAGCACTCGGATCAGCCATGGGGAAGTCATTAAACTCTGAATCAGCTTGACTCCAATCATAGGCCTTTTTTTTACCTCACCCTGGGCCTTCTCAAGTCTCTTTTCCTCGGCAACTCTTCTCCTCTTCTGTCTCTCTGTGGCAGCCTCCTGTCTCTTGGGCTCCGGAATATCTTGGCTAGAAATCATGAGAGCCCCTATACTGCCAGTCTTCTCTCTCTGTGCTTTGACAAATGCCAGTTCGATCACAGGAATCTTCAGTTCACGCTTGCAAATACAGGAGATGTGGGCCTCGGATTTACAGTCACGATCGCATCCAAACTCAGGACAGAGAACAATTGGGCACTTGCAAGTAATTATATCAAATAACTGGTCCAGTTGCTTGGCAAAGCTGTCCTTAACTGCAAATTTTCCTCTCCCAAGAGAGATATCTCTTGCCTTTTCCCAACTGGCTAGCAGTCTCTCACTAATCTTCTTCTGACTTGTTATGACTGGAGGCTTGAACTGAGCGTTAGCCAGAGTGTACTGTGCCAAGACAGCTTTGGTCATATCACTGGCAATGTCTTTGTTTGTGTAAGTTCTTTGGTTCTTTTCACTGATTTGCCTGATTAAAACACCGTATCTCAAAGCATCTCTCAATGTAGGCAACTCCGACTTCAGGAGCTCTCTCCCAGACCCAAGATAGTGACTGAGATGGCTGGATTTTTGGTTCCTCGTCCTGACACAAGCAGCCATCGCAAATATTATCAACTTATAAATGCATCAGAATCTGAAACAGAAAAAAATATTGTTAGTTGGGTTGTTAAAGAATGAAGTCAGAAAGCAATGTTCACTATTTAATTGTAATGCACTAATGCAGCTGTACGTTAGATTTTCGATAAATTTCACGCTAAAATTTACCTAGCAAAAGGTTGCAAAATATTGAAACTGAAATTATTTTCTGTTTATATACACTAAAATCTACCAAAAAAGTGATGGGCCATTAGTTTTAGCTGATCTTCCCTCCTATGACACACCCTACTCCCCACCCCTCACCTCCCCCCTACATCCTATTCCTACCTAGACTCATTACCAGGGGATTATCCAAGGAAGCAACACACACGCACATACATACATACATACATATACTCACACATACATACATACACATCTCACACACAGCCATGCACACACACACACTTACACAACACTCGACTAGTACCAGATAACAAAGTACAGGACTAGTGTCACTCGTACTTGTCAAAGCTGAAGGGTAGACCAAGTAGGTGGTTATGTAAGCAGATAAGTGTAAATAAAGTATACAATTGATATAGGCAGGTAGTTGTAGATTAATAAATGGAGAAAGGAAGTGAGGCTGTATGCGGGTTGTGCTCTGATGTGTTCCTTCCCTCCCACCACCCCTCCCCCCCACCACTCCTTCCCTCCCACCACTCCTTCCCTCCCCCCCACCACTCCTTCCCTCCCACCACTCCTTCCCTCCCCCCCACCACTCCCTCCCTCCCATCACCCCTCCCTCCCTCCCACCACCCCCCCTTCCCTCCCACCACTCCTCCCCCCCACCACTCCTTCCCTCCCCTCCCTCCCTCCCACCACTCCTTCCCTCCCACCACCCCTCCCCCACCACTCCTTCCCTCCCACCACTCCTCCCTCCCTCCCACCACTCCTTCCCTCCCACCACTCCTCCCTCCCACCACTCCTTCCCTCCCACCACTCCTCCCTCCCTCCCACCACTCCTTCCCTCCCACCACTCCTCCCTCCCTCCCACCACTCCTTCCCTCCCACCACTCCTCCCTCCCCCCCACCACTCCCTCCCTCCCACCACTCCTCCCTCCCTCCCACCACTCCTTCCCTCCCACCACTCCCTCCCTCCCACCACTCCTTCCCTCCCTCCCACCACTCCTCCCTCCCTCCCACCACTCCTTCCCTCCCTCCCACCACTCCTCCCTCCCTCCCACCACTCCTTCCCTCCCACCACTCCTCCTTCCCTCCCACCACTCCTTCCCTCCCACCACTCCTCCCTCCCTCCCACCACTCCTTCCCTCCCACCACTCCTCCCTCCCTCCCACCACTTCTTCCCTCCCACCACTCCTCCCTCCCTCCCACCACTCCTCCCTCCCTCCCACCACTCCTTCCCTCCCACCACTCCTCCCTCCCTCCCACCACTCCTTCCCTCCCTCCCACCACTCCTCCCTCCCTCCCACCACTCCTCCCTCCCTCCCACCACTCCTTCCCTCCCACCACTCCTTCCCTCCCACCACTCCTCCCTCCCTCCCACCACTCCTTCCCTCCCACCACTCCTCCCTCTCTCCCACCACTCCTTCCCTCCCACCACTCCTTCCCTCCCACCACTCCTTCCCTCCCTCCCACCACTCCTTCCCTCCCACCACTCCTCCCCTCCCACCACTCCTCCCTCCCTCCCACCACTCCTCCCTCCCTCCCACCACTCCTCCTTCCCTCCCACCACTCCTTCCCTCCCACCACTCCTTCCCTCCCACCACCACTCCTTCCCTCCCACCACTCCTCCCTCCCTCCACTCCTCCCTCCCTCCCACCACTCCTTCCCTCCCACCACTCCTCCCTCCGTCCCACCACTCCTTCCCTCCCACCACTCCTCCCTCCCTCCCGCCACTCCTTCCCTCCCTCCCACCACTCCTCCCTCCCTCCCACCACTCCTCCCTCCCTCCCACCACTCCTTCCCTCCCACCACTCCTTCCCTCTCCACCACCACTCCTTCCCTCCCACCACTACTCCCTCCCTCCCACCACTCCTCCCTCCCTCCCACCACTCCTTCCCTCCCACCACTCCTTCCCTCCCTCCCACCACTCCTCCCTCCCTCCCACCACTCCTCCCTCCCTCCCACCACTCCTTCCCTCCCTCCCACCACTCCTTCCCTCCCTCCCACCACTCCTTCCCTCCCGCCACTCCTCCCTCCCTCCCACCACTCCTCCCTCCCTCCCACCACTCCTCCCTCCCTCCCACAACTCCTTCCCTCCCTCCCACCACTCCTTCCCTCCCTCCCTCCCACCACTCCTCCCTCCCTCCCACCACTCCTTCCCTCCCACCACTCCTCCCTCCCTCCCACCACTCCTCCCTCCCTCCCACCACTCCTCCCTCCCTCCCACCACTCCTCCCTCCCTCCCACCACTTCTTCCCTCCCACCACTCCTCCCTCCCTCCCACCACTCCTCCCTCCCTCCCACCACTCCTTCCCTCCCACCACTCCTCCCTCCCTCCCACCACTCCTTCCCTCCCCCTCTCTTCATTAACATATATTTGTCACCTATGCGAGAGTGGCAGGATTTCCGTCTATTTTTACCGACATCTGTGTCTACGCCCACGTCTCTCCCCGCCCACGTCCCTCCCGCACCCATCTCCCTCCCGCACCCATCTCTCTCCCGCACCCATCTCCCTCCCGCACCCATCTCCCTCCCGCACCCATCTCCCTCCCGCACCCATCTCCCTCCCGCACCCATCTCCCTCCCGCACCCATCTCCCTCCCGCACCCATCTCCATCCCGCACCCATCTCCCTCCCGCACCCATCTCCCTCCCGCACCCATCTCCCTCCCGCACCCATCTCCCTCCCGCACCCATCTCCATCCCACACCCATCTCCTTCCAGCCTACATCTCTCTTCCACATTCATCTTCCTCCCTCCCACATCCAAGCCCACATTAGAATACCAACCACGCCCACACAACACCCACATCACCGCCCACACACCCACATCATCATCTCTGATACTGCAGCTACAATAACTGTTACCAAAGCTATAACAACCATGTCTATCGTTACCATTATAACCACAACCATCATCTTTTACCACAACCTTCACCACTACCACAATCACGACGTCCACCACCACCACTCCTACCACCACCACCACTCTTAGCATATCAACTATCACCACCACCACTCTTAGCATCACCACTATCACCACCACCACTCCTACCACCATAACCACCACCACTACCCGCAGACTATTTATTGTAGAATTTCCTCTGGACGGGTCGAGACTTCAGGTCATCTCCCTCCTATACCTCAGCCGGTCGAGGTCTAGTGAGAGTGAGGTAGAGCGGGGTAGTAGTGGTGGCTGTGTTCGTTTCCCATTAGGTCACTCTTAAGAGGGACTCCGACAATTCTATGTATGTATGTATGTATGTATGTATTTATGCATGTATGTGTGTATTTATTTATGTATGTATGTATGTATTTATGTCATTGCTAAATAGTGTTAAATGCCGGTTACGCTTTATAGAGAAATTGACGTTTCTGCCACTCTGGAGTTGTTTTTGTTGCCCAGAATTCAGTGGAAATTAATTCGTCTATGATAAAATTTACTTTATTTTATTTCAGACATCCTATACTGTCATGAGATAGCCAAATTATACCTAAAATAGGTTAGGTAAGGTCAGGATAGTGTCAGTTTAAGGTTAGGTAAGGTCAGGTTAGTGTCAGTTTAAGGTTAGGTAAGGTCAGGTTAGTGTCAGTTTAAGGTTAGGTCAGGTTAGGTAAGGTCAGGTTAGGTAAGGTCAGGATAGTGTCGGTTTAAGGTTAGGTAAGGTCAGGTTAGTGTCAGTTTAAGGTTAGGTCAGGTTAGGTTATATATGTATTAAACTATTAATTTATATATATTGTGATGTAAATGATCGTCTATGGTCAGTCAAAAGTTTTTACCAAAAAGAAAGAAGTAATTGTTATTTGGAAATCACACCTATTTAATTTTACATGTATATAAAATTACCCAAACTCCTTCCCTTCTGAGTTCCACCATCCTCCACAGCATCAGACATTATATAAATACCAGAATATATAAAAGAATTTCTAGAGGCCAAACTACCAATTATCTTGAACAAGGTCAAATTATTCCGAGTGTCGTAATTTGTATTTAGTGATTTTTTTTTAGTTAATTACGTGTGTTCTTGTTCTTTCCAGAGCCGGATTTACCTACTTGTAGGCCTCAGGCCGAACTCATCAATGTTTGCATGTTTCAACCACTGCGGGCCTATACGTATTGTACAGGGGTCCCTATGGTTGTGAATATATTATATAATGAAATACTCGGTGTACACTTGAAACAAGGTTATACGCTGGCACGTTGCGCGACAAATTAGTTTCAGTGGGCCCCCAGATACCGGTGGGCCCTAGGCCAATGGCCTATTGGTAAATCCGGCCCTGGTTCTTCCTCGTGGTGTGTATTTAAAATGGCTCAGTGTAATATAAAAGATGAACTAGAGTCGATTTGATTTCTGAAAGGATTAATTGTGACTTGAAACTACAGTGACACCTATTATTATTATTGTTGTCGTTATTGTTATTACTGTTATTATTATTACTGTTATTATGGCTGTTATTATTATTATTACTATATACAGATGCACATTGAGCATTAAAAGTTTTCAGGTAATATAACAATTTAGATCCAACCTATTCTGTGGTGTTAAAAAACAAACATAATTTAAATAACTGGGTTTTCGCCAAGGGCATCAGGAAATTATTTTGTGACAAATTTACCTACAATGTGGTCACGTTTGGTAGTTCAGTGTATAAAACAGGGTCAGGGTCGTTAACTGCACCCTCTACTCGACCCCCCCCCCCCCTACACACCAGTCCTTTGTTACTAAATGTTAATATGGTTATTGTTTATATACTATGCGTCACTCATCAGCCATTCGGGTGGTTGGTCTGTTTAGTGTTAGTACAGGAGGCAACTGGAGGCCGGGAAACCTGTGATATTTGTTATAGTTCACACCGGATAACACCCTCCTCACGCGTGTTCTCTTTACGGTGTGACTAAACAAGGTGTATCATTGTACCAAAAACTACCAACAACTGAATAATTATATGGCCTCTGATCTGATGAGTGAAAGTAATGCAAGTGGGGGAAGTTGCGTCAGGAAGCAATGCTGTTGTGGGGTGGGAGGGAAGGAAGGAAGGTGGGAGGGTGGTGGCTCATATTAGCTTGGTTGGTAATTCAATCACTTTGTAAATAATGGCCACAGGTTCGATTCCCAACAAGAGTGGAGAATAGAGTTAACTCCTTGTACATTAGACCTTGTGTACACAGCAGTAAATGAATGCACAGTCAGGTGTGGTGGTCGGAGGCGGTATAACCCCTGCCTGATACTGCATTTTAAGCATCAGATCAGAGCCTTTCAGGGTACTGTATCCTGTACTTGGTATGTACTTCAGGTTGCTTCCAAATGTCAGAAGAGGAAATTTACCACAGAAGGAGAGCTGTCATATATTTTTCTTTCCAGTGTCCAAAATAGACTATAATAGTTATCTCGCTGTATTAGATAAAACCCTCGTGTAGTTTTTTAATTTAACTAATTAATACTAGTGATATGTAATTGGGAGATACATAGTAGTGAAGATTAAATTGGTAAATTGTCACATGATGTTGACATTACTGTTGCAAACTGGCCAACTGGTCTGATCTAGTCTGCGTTTTGTCTGCACAGAACAAGTTTGTGCCGACATCAATTCTGGCGGAACTTGATTTTTTCCACACACCTAACAAACGGTCTGAAACAGTCGACAAACCTCCCTTACACACGTTCAGGTTTGTTTGTGCAGGTGCGAGGGTGTGTAGCAGAACTTTAGGATTTATTTCTCATTAACACCACAGATCAGATTACAACCTGTTCGGGCGGTAGGTCTGTTACTTTGTTATAACCTTTGTTCTCCCGCATTAGTAACTTAGAGCAAGGAACTGTAGCACCTACTATAGCGGACCAGGGATTAAACCCAGGACACATAATGAGATGTACTTTTGTTTGGCGACTGAGGGAACAATACTTGCAGTGTTATGATGAACTTTGGAAAAATCAGAACAATGAACGGAAGTGTAGATTATGTGGTTGTTCGCTCAAGCTTCCTGTTACGCTGTGTACCTCGTGTATCTTTCTGTACCTCGGTTATCAAAAGCACAATATGATCTGTTGCATGAAATTCAGTTTTTCATTGTGAACTGCACTAGGTTAGGTTAGTCTTCTGAAGCCTTTAACGTATTAGACTAGATTTAAAAGAGCCTTCGTGGGGTTAGATTAGGTTACGTTAGACTACAGTAGACATACGGTGGCCATCATTGGTCTTGCTAACTACGGAAAATTTTGAGTTTTAAGTGAAAAATGCTTTTGTTTTTTCTACCTTATCACGTTATTGTTTACTAGTTCTTGTTATTGTCTACCAGCACCGGAGTCTATTCGTCTCCTATCCAGGTACACTGTGGTGAGAGGACTCGTAACATCATTTCTCCTGCTTGTTATTCATGTTTTTAGCGATCATGACTTATTCAGGTTCCTGTTATCTCAAATTCCTTTGTCACGGAAGCAGAGATGGTGAGGGAGGGTGGCTGGTTGGGAGGGAGAGAAGGAAGGAAGGTGGATGGGAGAGAAGGTAGGTGGGGTGGATGATGGGAGGATGTGAAGGAGGTGTATGGTTGTGAGGGGAGAGGGGGGGAAGGATGTCATGAGACCCTTCACATGTTAACTTATCTGTTGTCAAATTACTGTCACTTACCGTCATTGTGGGAGGGACGCACACACACGCCCACACACACACAGCCTATTGCTACGTTCTCTCATGGCATATTTTTGCGTTGGCGGAAAAGTACATTTGGTTTGGTTAGGTTAGGTTAAGAGAGTCATAGATTTGGCACTTGACTATTGCGTTTATAGGTAATATATAGGAGTGCCAAGACCTGTAGTGAGAAGTACCTCAACAGTAGATGAGTGCCACACCTCAGTAAACAGTGCTACAGCCATAGGAAGACATGATAGGGGCACCATAGCCATAGGAAGACATGATAGGGGCACTGGGGCCTTGGCACTAGGTCTCTTAAGGGGAATATTTGACTCGACGATAACTTATGGTCTTGGCTGTATGTGCATCTCTCTCTCTCTCTCTCTCTCTCTCTCTCTCTCTCTCTCACCACTAGTCGACACGTCACTTCCTTTCCCAGTACCTACACTTCTTTCACACTTAGGCTGACCGCGAGTGTCTAATGTCACACACTCACTCACACACACACACACAAGACCTGGTTTCCTGTCCTACTTTGGGGGGAAAGTACGTGAGTGGTTTAGGCTGAGTCACTTACCAGAGGTGTATGACACTGTATGAGTCTATGTCTGGTGAGTCACTTTTAGGGGTAGAGGAGTGGAAGAGGAAGGGAGAGGAGAGAAAGATAGAGAAGAGGTGAGGAGTAGAAGGGGAGAGAGAAGAAGTGAGGAGTGGAAGGGAAGAGAGAGAAGAGGTGAGGAGTGGAAGGGGAGAGAGAAGAAGTGAGGAGTGGAAGAGGTGAGGAGCGGAAGGGGAGAGAGAAGAGGTGAGGAGTGGAAGGGAAGAGAGAGAAGAGGTGAGGAGTGGAAGGGAAGAGAGAGAAGAGGTGAGGAGTGGAAGGGGGGAGACAGAAGAAGTGAGGAGATGAGTGGAGAGGAGGAATAAAGGAGTGTAGCTATGAAAGGGAAGACAATATGCATCAGTGTATGTATCCCACCACCAATGAGAAGACACATACGGAATGAAAGGTTGATGACACATGGGTAATTGTGTCTATTATAACTCATATGTGTTACGATACTTACAGGGGAGTGTGTCTGTGTGTCACCACCACCACGACATGCAAGACCACGTGATACAGGCAGCATGTGTCACCAAGAGAAGGATACTGGACCGATAGTAAGAAGTCAGGATACATGATTCAGGTGAAGTATGTGTGTCACTTATTACTACCTATTACCATCCTGTAGTTGCTGAGGTGAGTTGTTTTAGTGAGACAAGGTGAGAGAGAGAGAGGAGGGGGAGTGAAAGACGTAGGTATAGGGACATTATTTCTTGTTCCTTCTTCTTTCCTCTCTTCTTTTCACGTATCTTCTTCCTCCTCCTCTCTTTCCTCTTTTCCACTTGTCACATTACCAATCCTGTTCTCGCCTTTTATTTCTTATTCATTTAATCTTTTTGTCTCTTCCTCTTCCATCATTTATCATTTTTTTTTTTTTAACATCTGAATCATCTCTCCCGTTTTATCTCTTTTTCCCATCACCTCTTCAACCATTCCTTGTCTTTTTCCTTCTTACGTTTCTTATTCCAGTTTCTCATATCTATCCCTCTTCTCCTCCTACCATTAATTTATCATATTCTTTCTTCTATCTTCCTGTTTTTCTGCCTCCCCGCCTACTTGTCCTCCACCACACCCTAACACAGGGAAGGTGTTGGGTTTTTCTCGTTTCTGGTCCGACGCTGACTTAATCCGCTCAACTGCCCCCCGATCCTGTATTGTGTATGCACCGTTGTTTACTAATCACAAGTTCCCTGTTTATACTCCTTCCAACTGAGATCATACCTAATGGCTAATTTATTTGAACCTAAGATTTAATTATGATTGAGTAAAATGGTTTCTCAAGTAAAACAGGTAAAGAAAATGCACAGAGCTTAATGTAGTCCGGTCAGGCCATTTATATCCGGGTTGTATCGGTAATGACATGGTTACATAACAGAGAATATAATTTTTTTTTTTTTGCTTTGACGTGTTGCATATTAGTACATCTTATACAACCTGTTTAGCCTGCTTAGTAGAGTTCATTTACACCCCAGAGACTATAATGTAGTGAAGAAGTTACGTCCAATTGGTGTTTTTTGTTATTTTTTTTTTAGCTGTGACAAGTCATATACAAACCAAGGTCAGAGGCATTGTAATTCATAAGGTGGTTTTTAAGTATCCGGTCCCTGCAGACTAGCGCTGTGTGGAACTTAGCTTTGTATTTGTTTTATTTTATAAGGTTGAAAACTTCCTGTTACAAATATCTTCAGTGTTTGGACAGGTGTGATGGTACAGGTGTAATTAGTATCTTACCTGGGATAGTACAGGTGTATTTAGTGCTACCTGGTGATAGTACAGGTGTAATGTGTTACCTGGTGATAGTAAAGGTGTAATTAGTGTTACCTGGTGATAGTAAAGGTGTAATGTGTTACCTGGTGATAGTAAAGGTGTAATTAGTGTTACCTGGTGATAGTACAGGTGTAATTAGTGTTAACTGGTGATAGCACAGGTATAATGTGTTAACTGGTGATAGCACAGGTATAATGTGTTACCTGGTGATAGTACAGGTATAATTAGTGTTACCTGGGATAGTACAGGTGTAATTAGTGTTACCTGGGCTAGTATAGGTGTAATTAGTGTTACCTGATGATAGTACAGGTGTAATTAGGGTGTTACCTGGTAATAGTACAGGTGTAATAGCAGGTGTAGTTCTGTAATACAAAGGCAAAGAATAATTCGGTAAATAAATAAGAAACACATCCTTTATTTTGTTACAGGTGTCCATAAAGGTTAGGTTGGGTGAGTGAGGAAACATGTGTCAGTATGTGAGTGAGTGAGTGAGTAAGGCAACAGGAACAACACCACTTAACCCTCACGTCATTAGAACCACATCACTACCACCAACAATGAACCTGACACTGTGTTCCCCTCTACACGCCCTTGGTAACTGTCCCACTCCCTCTACGCGCCCTTGGTAACTGTCCCACGCCCTTGTTAACTGTCCCATCCCCTCTACACGCCCTTGGTAACTGTCCCATCCCCTCTACGCGCCCTTGGCAACTGTCCCATCCCCTCTACACGCCCTTGGTAACTGCCCCACACTGTATTACCACATGGTGTTCCCCTTGACACGCCCTTGGTAGCTGCGACACACGTACACTCACCCGTCTTGAGCTCACAGCGGCACTGTTTCATGGTAGGAACATCAGAGGCTGACTTGGCAAGCGATTACGGCTGGTTACTGTCTGCCACGGGTCAGGGTTTTTTTTTATCTTGGGTTATCTAGAACGTGACCCTCTCCCCTCCCCCCAAACTCAGGGTCAGACTTTTTTTTTCTAGGACGTGAGCCCTCTACACACACACACACACACACACACACGCTTCCGAGGGGCTGTCTCCACCTTTCAGTCACTCACCTGTGGCGTCCCCTAAGGCACCAAGATGGGACCACTATGCTTCCTTATGCTGGAAATATGTCGACGACTCCACCATTGGGATCAGTGTGAACAATTCTGCTCCCGACTATGCCGCCCTTCAGGACTTATTGAACAGTCTCCAAAACTGGGCCACCAACATCCAAGTCACCATACCAAGACCATGGTTATGCACATCAACCCCTTGTCCGACGTTGTCCCACCCCCTTCCATTACTTTAGGTCCCAACACACTCCAAGTTGTAGATTCCACTTAGCTTCTCGGCGTCACCATAGACAACAAACTAAATTGGAAACCACACGCCAGTGAAGTTGTCAAATCCTCCAATTTTCGTCTCCGCCGACTCAAGTCCCTCGGAGTTCCTGCGCCTGAGCTCCTTAGTGTTTACTTAAAATTGATACTTCCCAAGCTCACCTATGCCTCCCCTACCTGGTCTTCCTCCCTAAATACCACACAACGTAAACACCTAGAAAAAGTACAAAAGAGGGCATGCAAGATTATTCTCTCCCCTTCCTACTCCACATATCTCGGCTCTTTCTGACCATCACCACAACCTCATCTGCAAATTTGGTAAGAAGCTTCTGCACCATCCTTGACACCGGTTCCTACTGCCACCCGAGATCCCTCGTCCGAGAATTGCTGTTCCACACCACAACCGCATCCAGCCCATACAAGCACGACTTGATCGTTATAAGAACAGCCCAGTCCCAACCATTGTAAAAATTATCAATAACTTGTAATCAACCAGTGTATTCACTCCAGTCAATCTTACTTTTTGCACTGTCACTATGTTGAAATGCCCTTAGTATGACCTTCTCCCCACCTAATTATATATATCATATTTGTATCACTTATGTTACTTGTATATTATTTGTAAATCAAGAGACCCATTCCCCAATTATGTAACTGTATATTTTCAGCCCTCCGGCTGCCATGCTCCTTCAATAAACCGTTAATTATTATTATTATTATTATTATTATTATTATTATTACACACGCACTCAAACATACACACACTGAAGACTGATGAAGTAACATCTAAGCTAACCTAATATTAGTTAAGTTATACGAGGTGTACAGTATGGGTGTGTGTGTGTGTGTCAGGAAGCAGTGATAGAGTAACCAGTGAACCTAATTAATAATTATCTACGTTGCGATTGCTGGCAGGAAATTGAACACCTGTACTGCACAACTTGTAGTCAGTCACTTTGCTTCCTCCTGCCTACACCATGTTAGGTTAGGTTAGGGCAGATTAGATTAAGGTAGATTAGGTTAGGTCAGTTTAGATCAGGTCAGGTTATGTTAGGTTAGAATAAGTTAATTATGGATGTTTTAGGTTAAGTTTGGTTATTTTAAGTTAGATCAAGTTAGACTAGGTTAGGTTAGGTGAGCTCTGGTTTGGTTACGTTAGGTTAGGTGTGTGTCCATAATCAACACGACTCGTCCTAGACAATTAATCACCTTTAAACCGTGAGAGGTGAGGTAGTGGTCATCTCTCAGCCAGGAGTGTCTCGGCCAGGTGTACATAATAAACATTCTTCTTACACGCGAAGGTCAGGTGGTCACAGTACGCATGAGCAGTTAAGAGCCCCGTGTGTGTGTGTATGTCTTTCGTGTGTGTAGGTCTTGTGTGCGTAGTGTGTGAAGGTCTTTCGTGTGTGCAGTGTTTGTAAGTCTTTCGTGTATGCAGTGTGTGTAGGTATCGTGTGCACAATGTGTGTAGGTCTTGTGGAGGCGGGGGGGGGGGGTAGATAAATGTGAATATACCAAAATCATGTGTTAAGTATTCATGGTAAGGATAGTTGTCATGGCAACACCTCTAGTTAATAGGAAGGATGGTTGTCATGGCAACAGCTCTCGTTAATAGGAAGGATGGTTGTCATGGCAACATTTCTAGTTAATAGGAAGGGTGGTTGTCATGGCAACAGCTCTCGTTAATAGGAAGGATGGTTGTCATGGCGACATTTCTAGTTAATAGGGAGGATGGTTGTCATGGCAACAGCTTTAGTTAATAGGAAGGATGGTTGTCATGGTAACAGCCACACCTAACCATACAATGTTACTCACTCCAGAAAGTCTCGTTACCATTTTGTACTAGACAATATGACACAACAGACGAAGGATTTTGACAACCCTACCGAGACAACAGGAGTGAGATACAACTTACTTTACAATCTACCTGGTACTAATGTAGTTTAACCCTCTTGTTAAATTTCCCGAGTTAAATTATGTTAGGTGTAGTTTATAATGTTAAATTGTCTTGGTGTTCATAAGAGGACAGGTATAGTTGTAAATGATAAATTGTGTGGGGTAACTTGTGTCCTGGGGGGAAGAATAAGCGAGATACCACCACCAGGATGTAATCTTCGTCGCTCTGCCTCGATGTAAACAAACCCCCTCCTACGCCACCCTTACTCGTGTCTAATTTACTTACCATTCCTCCACTCTTACACTTATCCTCTCCATCTTCCTCTCCCCCCACCGTTCTCATTTTGACCATTATTCTCTTCTTACAATTTATCTTTATTGCGGTTAATCATTTCTGTGTTATGAGGAGTGGAGAGTTTTAACACTGTATAGGATCACCTGAAGATTAGACAACCTTTTTATTTTACGTGATGATTTAACCCCCTGACGTTACCTGGAGGGATTAGGTTAGGCTAGCTTAAGTTTGGTTAACCTTTACAGTAGGGGGGGGGGGGGCGTGTTCTCTCAGCTGAATATAATCGTTTGGCATTAACCAAAATAAAATACTGTGTTGCTGCCCTCTAATGGATTAAATTTAATTAAGTTAGGTTAAGCTAGGTTAGGTTAACGTTAGGGTGTTAAATCATTAGGTGAAAGAAGCTGGGGTGCGTAATCTTCAGGTGATCCCAACATAGTGACAAGATATTTTTTTTCAGTAACGAGCTGACTGCAGTAACTGGCAGCAACAAGCAGGATGACTCGAGGGAACTAGTTTCTTCAAGAATAATAAACGACCCCAAGACAGATGAGAAGGACCCGAGAGCCAGGGTGATGGTGGCTGACTGACTCTCACTACCAGGCAGCGGGTGAGGTGAGGTGAGGTGCGGCGACTTAGCTGGGAGGAGGAGCAGTGTGGTGCGAGCAGCGGGAGGACGCACAAGGTACCGTACACCTCTCTTGTAGCCATTCTCTCGTGGATACCAACCATATTGTTATTTTCTGTGTTGTGTGTTTGTTACTCTTCGCTTAAGTCATATTCTCTAATGTTGGGTTTACTATAGGTATTGGCTAGAGTATTTATATGTGTATAGTGCAGTGTACTGTACGGAGTAACGCTTGATTTAACGGAAAAGTTTTGCAAAGTTTCCGTAGTGTTTTTTTTTTATTACTGGTTTCAACTGCATTTGGAAAACGGGTTTGCTGTTGCTTCTGGGCGGGAGGCAATGAAGGTGAATACGACAATGTATGTTATTTGTGAACCTTAAAACTTTATTTTTTTATGGGAGTTAAGGTAATGTTAGTGAGACGTAGTACACACACACAAGGCCATTGAGTCTTGTTTGTGTCCCGCCGCTTCACTCTGGCAGGTCTTGTCACCACTCATCACCACGGGGTATATCTTGCCCTTATAATAGGAGTCTAGTTTATATTATGTAACTATGTTGGTAACTTCTGGTTGGGGTTATTGGTGTGTTACGTCAGGCTGGGTGGAGGAACGGTGTGTGTGTGTGTGCTGAGTGATGCCTACTCATTCATCCTCACAGGGCACGACAACCACACTGCATTCACTCACGTATTGGGAGCACCCTAGCGGCAGTGTAGGGCTGTGGGTCGGTGTCACGCCTCGCTGCCTTCTTTCCTCTTTAAGGCCACAAAACCTCCTGAATCACTCTTGGAGAATCACTGCATCACTGTCGGTAATCGCTGAAGGCATGAGAGATTCTTCACGCGCCTTTAAGCTTCCTCCTTCTCTTTAATTACTGGACGTGACCACTGGCGTCGTTTAGTCTCGCTCCCCTTGAGAGTTGTCGACCGCATGTTGTCGGCAACCAAGGTAAAAATCGCCCATCGTGACCGTTCATTTGTGCCAATCTCATCGTGAGTTTCGGCGCCACTAATAAAAGCGGTCACTTGTATACCGTATCTGCCGCTTTCCAGTAACGGGTTTATCTGTGTATTTCCCATGTGATGTACGGCTCCCACGAACAAGTCACCATCTCTGTCTTCTTGTTGAACTCATGATGCCAATGTTTACCTCGAGGCTAGTCAGTGTTGAGTAATGTTCACTGAAAGCAAAATCTGTCCAGTGTGACCATAAGTCTTGCATAACTTTATTGGTTCACCCGAAGATTACCTCCCCCCTCCCACCCCTCCACCCCCCCCCCCCACCCCACCCCCCACCTTCATTTTATTTCACCCTTATGTTACCTGGAGGAGTTAGGTTAGGTTAACATTAGGTGTGTTCAACCATCAGGTAAAATTAGCTGGAGGGCTAATCTTCAGGTGATCCGCAGTATTAAACCAAATGATTGAAATGTTAATCCAAGCCGGGCGAGTTTTCTCTTAAGATAATATACACAGTTATAGTTTACTCTATTAACTAGACTGTATTAAGGTTACAGCAGACAGGACACTACTGTAGTTACATACTGTCGCTTTAGGTACATTGTATACGGTCTATGTACATTATATACCTGGATTGTCTATGTACATGTTGAACTGTATACCTGCATTGTTTACATATATGCTGAATCAATGTACACTTAGTCTGACGATTTTACCTAATTTCTATCACTGCCAGTTAATGTGGGGAGGTATGGTGGTGTGGTGTGGTGTGGCAACTCATGGTGTGGTGTGGATTTTAAACAACAACAGGTGTATCACAACAGGTGCACTGACGCGAGACTTAAATAACACACGTAAGATGAAAAATGGTCTATCCGTGTGTACCTCAGGCAAGGATAGATAGATGGCTAGATAGAGGAATGGATAGATAGATATATAGATCGATAGGAATGGTAGATAGATGCAGAAAGGTAGATGGGAAAGGATTAGCAGGTAAATATATGTAAACGAGAGAGAGAGAGAGAGAGAGAGAGAGAGAGAGAGAGAGGACCACCACTTCATGGTCTTATCAAGAGGAAGAGAGATAAGATTACTCGTCTGTCCGTCCGTCTGTATGGATGGATGAGTTACCACAAACACACTTTTACGTTGACTATTTACATCATCTACTTCAGCTGCTCACTCATACAGACCTCATTCAATATTACGGTACTTTCCTTTTCACTCCTCGTTCAATTTACCTTCTACCGTCCTTCACTTCTGTTGATGGTGTCGTTCTTCCCTCGATTATCGGTACCGTCTATTACTAACTCTTATTTGTTGACACACTTCCTCATTTTCACACTTGTTTCATCTCATGTGCATTTAGGTTCACCTTGTGTGTGTGTGTGTGTGTGTGTGTTATCCATTATTTTATTTATATCCCATGGCGGAGTATCAGCTTCCCAGGGAGTGTTGTAAAATCGGCACACGCACACACACGCACACGCACGCACGCACATAAAACCAGTGTTAGTACATCTTCTGTACATTGTCACCACTACTACTACTACTACTTTTTTTTACGTGGCCTCCAGCTTCCCCCAATAGCCACACCTTCGCCGCCATTTTATTACCTTAATATTAAATATCCTAATACATAAGAAGCTATCCCATCTGTGTTGAGTTAGTTGAGCCGCAGATCTAGTATGCGGCATTCTACTACTACTACTACTTTTTTTTTTTTTTTTTTTTTTTTTTTTTTTTATATATATACGTGGCCTCCAGCCTCCCCCAATAGCCACACCTTCGCCACCATTTATTTACCTTAATATTAAATATCCTAATACATAAGAAGCTATCCTATCTGTGTTAAATTAGTTGAGCCGCAGATCCATGCGGCATTCAGTGACTGTAGCCTCATAGTCAATATCTGCAGCAGTTGTCGGAGTAGGGGCAGAAGCTCTCGTTCCCCTGCGGCAGAGCAAAGCCGACCGAAGGAGAGAGAAGGACAGTCGACATCTCATCCAGGCTGTGACATAACTTCTGGGCTGCTGCTTCTGTTCGGAGATCAGCTCCGCGAGTCTGGCGTAGAAACATCTTGCACTTGGGCCCATCCCACCAGAGGTTGTGAACACTAGAGGAGTGAAGCTGCCTTGATCAACATTTTGAATTCTCTCCCCATATGCCCTTCTCTTGTCGTTCTCGTTCCTCCTATGCGCAGCATCGAGAGCTAGGTTACGGTGACAAACGGCCATGGGATCAAAAATCCTGATGTCGAAGAAAGCTCGCTGTCCCCGCGTCCAGAATCCTCGAGCACTGACGTCCACACGGGCTTCGTTAGATGTGTTTGAAGTCCTGTGTTGGAGGATCTCGCCATCCAGTGGAAGGAGGGTCGGTTCTACCATGACGTCCCGGCAGATTTCCTTCAACATATTTGCTGTGAGATCCCTTACCTCGTCATGCCTCATGCATATGAAGCCCCCCTTCTTGCAAACCATGGCGTGATCGCCATCATAGGAATAGCCACACACGCATTGGGAGGGCAAACCATCTACTGGCCAACCGTACCTTAGAGCAATGGCATCTGTAAATTCTTGTTTGTTAAGGCTGAAACCATTTGCCCTTATCGGTAACGTAGTTAACCAGTTCGAGGCGCCCACCTCCTGTGCTATAGCTACTTTTTTTTGTCAACTTTTCTGGAACCTGCAGCAATAGTTGCTGCAACATGTCATTTTGGCAGTGCTGCCGATCTGTTGTAATGGACCTACGGATCTTATTAACTTCGCTGGTGTCCACTTCCCCTGTTGCATTCTGGGCTATTATGTGGTCAGTGAGGGCTGCCGTGAGCTTAAGTGAATTTTGATGTTCAGAGTCAGCAATCTCCTCTGGATTAGTTAGTCCCATCCCTCCCAGTCTTGGTGGAAGTGCAAGAAGTGTTCTTTCTACTGGGGTTAAGTCATGGTGTTTCACTAGTGTGGGAATGAGCTTGACACTGATTGCTTCTTCCAAAGGGTGGAGGAGGGGTCGGATCTCAGGGATGGTACGCATCAGGTAGTTCCAACGATGCTTGACTCCATGTGTGAATGCTGCAAAGGCCGCATGTGGCTCTGTGTTAGCAATCTCCGATAGAGCTTGGATTTCGCTAACCCACTCATTCACCTTTCCCCCTACGTACTGGGTCTTGAAGTCCGTAGTGCCAATTACTGCGCCTAGATGTCTTTGGCCGTCCTTAGTTATTTTGACCTCACTTTCGCCGAAAACCTCCACAGCCCGATCATAATGATCTGGCTTCACGATGAGGAAGGATTTGTTGGCGTTTGGGTGGTACCCTATTTGTGGACCTCGCGATGTTACCAGGTCCCACCACTTTTTGATGTCCTCCACTTTTCCTGCTCCTGTGAGGTCATCAGCATATGCCACTTGTTTGACCCTAGTTGTTTCATACTTTATTTCTTGTTGGAGCACTGATAGGCCTATTGCATACATTGCCATTGCAACGGGGTCCCCCTGTGTTGTTCCCTCAGTCGACTGTAGGATGGTATCACCTCGTAGAGCCTTGTTGTTTACTATGTAGAGGTCTGATGGATTCCTATACGAATTTTCAACATACATCGCAAAGCTAGGACACTTGATCTTGATGTTGTGCAGTGCAGCCTTGCGGTTAAGTATGTTGAATGCGTTTGAAGCATCCACCAGGAGAACGGCCTCACAATCACGCTGCTCAAATATCAATCTCATGGCGTGAATGGCCGCCTCCCCACCAGCCTGGTGGCCAGCACACACTTGTAGGTTCCCTGCTGCTGCCCTGACATCGTCCTTTACCACCTCCATTATGCACTTTCCGATAATCCGCCTCAGCACTTCCCCCACCCCTATAGGTCTACATCTACTACTACTACTACTACTACTGGGGGTGAAGAGTGTATAGCTGTTTCAAAATTTCGAGTTTCCCGGAAAATTAATCACCCTAATGCCAACCTAATCCAATCCAATTTAGCTTAATCCAACCATCCTAATCCACCCCATTCTAACCCAACCCAGGTAGCTTTAGGTTAGGTTAGGTTACGTTAATCTTCAGGTGATGAAATATCCCGGATCATAGTGACGTGTGTGCGTGTGTGTGTGCAGTGATACACATTATGGAGAAAGAGTGTGTGTACGTGATGATTACACACACACACACACACACACAAACGTTGAGTCACCAGAAGCTTTCCCAAGACGAGGCGTTAATGAGGGTGTCGTGGGTGGCAGGTGACGTCTCTCTGCAGTTATTGACCCTCTGTTTAACGGACTATACGGAGAGGAGAGTCCGTTATATCGAGGGACTGTTATGTATGAAGCCTCTATTTAACGGACTATACGGAGAGGAGAATCCGTTATATGGAGGGACTGTTATATATGAAACCTCTATTTAACGGACTATACGGAGAGGAGAATCCGTTATATGGAGGGACTGTTATATATGAAGCCTCTATTTAACGGATTATACGGAGAGGAGAGTACGTATTATCGAGGGACGTTCCTATTTTCAATGACATTTTAGAATATATTATCTAGACCAGGGGTTCTCAACCGGGGGGGAATTTCCCCCCCTCGGGTTTTCAGGGGGGGGAAAACTGATATTAATATGGAAAAAATAAAGGATTTTCAGTATTATATGCATATTATTTGGAATGCACTTTTTGAGGCAGACAATCTTGGAAATGAGGGGGAATGACATTCTGACATATGGTGAAAGGGGTTTATGGGGCAAAAAAGGTTGAGAACCACTGATCTAGACCATTTAATTCAATCTATCCTCAAACTTTTATCCTGGTGTTGACATTATCACCCATATCCGGCCAGCCAACCAATCACCGACGTCAGAGCTCATAACGTCATCGCCCGCCATATTTGATTTCCCCGCCAGCCAACCAATCACCGACGTCAGAGCTCATAACGTCATCGCCCGCCATATTTGATTTCCCCGCCTCCACCTAGATATAAATAGGGAGAGCTTGAGGTGACCTGAATAGTATAATTAAGAGTATAGGGGAGGGAAGAGTCACGGGGTGTATATATATATGAAGAGTTATCATTATCTCCGCTTTATAACTTTCATCTTGGAAAGTTCAGGAAAGTTTGAATGTGTGTCATGGAACCTTTTTTTATTTATTTTTTTTTATTAAGGTCGACCGTCGTTTTGAAGAGCAGGTGAGTGCCTGGTGTGTTCTGAGAATGCCATTATTTCTGAAGTTGGAAGAGTCAGGTGGTTGTGGGGTGGGGATATTTCTGTCTCGTGTGTGTGTGTGTGTGTGTGTGTCTTCGTTGTGTTTAGGTGAGTGTTTGTTTGGATACGTAAGTGTGTGAGTGAGATTGAGGGAATGATTTAGTGCTTGAGCGAGTGTATGTATGAAAGAGTGTTTGAGTGAGTGTTTGGGTGAGCATATGAGTGACTGCTTGAGTGAGTGTCTGAATCAGTAACAAGAATAACTACCATTAATATTTGATAGTTAAAAAAATCATAACTTAATACTCATTCAGTAACACCTGTTTGAGGCTAATTAGATGTTTAGGACAGGTAAGATACGGACCTACCCACCTACCTGAGCTATGACGTAGTATACAGTAGGAGTAGTGGTAGTAGTAGCCAGGGAGGGAAAGTGCAAACATGACGGGATTGCCACACACACACACAGGTCACCCAAGCGTACTAACATTATTACTACTTAACCTTACCTAACCCAGCCCAATCGTACCCTATCCTAAATCTAAGCTAACACTATCCCCCTAGCCCTCCCCCTTACCCCCTAACCCCCTCACCTACCTCCCCCTTACCCCCTAACCCCCTCACCTACCTCCCCCCCCCCCAGAGAGCGTTAGAGTGTTTAATTAATCAGGTGGGCGGATATTTCGCCAACCGGACATTTCGTCATGGGGAATTCATGACTGTGTTTTATTTATTAAATTTATATAATATTGTGTTTACTATGGAGACTATGAAGCCATGGTTAGGTCAGGTTAGGTTTAGTTAAGTTAGGTTTTGTTAGGTTAGGTTAGTTAAATTGTCCTAGAACCGTCGACAGTCCTACAGCTGTAACAGGTGTGTGTGCGTGAGTGAAAGTCCGAGCATAACGGAACTACTCATTGACTCACTCCAACGGCCTTGAGTCAATAACTTTCTCTCTTCTTTCTAAACAGCACTAAAGATCATTTTCTATTTAACGTATTGGTTAAATTGTATAGACGTGTTTTGAGTCGCTTGGGTTAATAAGTGAAATGTTAGTTGGTGGTAGTGGTTGGGTGGAGAAAGTGTTAACAGAACGCTGGCTGGAGAGAGTTGGGGGAGGTGGTGGGGAGAAGGGGAGGTGTGTGGTTAGGGGTGGAGATATGAGGGAGGGGGACGAGGTGTGTAGGAGATGTGGGGGAGGGGTGAGATGGATACTCGCCAACACACACCAGGTATGGCCTCCGGTGAACGAGATTCCAATGAACTAGTGTGTTGATTTTGGTTCGGTTAGGTTAGCTGTACTGTCTCAATGTTGCTCGTGTAGTGACAGAATGTACCATGCGTTGACTGATAATGAACCATGCGTTGACTGACAATGAACCATGCGTTGACTGACAATGAACCATGCGTTGACTGACAATGAACCATGCGTTGACTGATAATGAACCATGCGTTGACTGACAATGAACCATGCGTTGACTGATAATGAACCATGCGTTGACTGACAATGAACCATGCGTTGACTGACAATGAACCATGCGTTGACTGATAATGAACCATGCGTTGACTGACAATGAACCATGCGTTGACTGATAATGAACCATGCGTTGACTGACAATGAACCATGCGTTGACTGATAATGAACCATGCGTTGACTGACAATGAACCATGCGTTGACTGACAATGAACCATGCGTTGACTGACAATGAACCATGCGTTGACTGGCAATGAACCATGCGTTGACTGACAATGAACCATGCGTTGACTGATAATGAACCATGCGTTGACTGACAATGAACCATGCGTTGACTGATAATGAACCATGCGTTGACTGACAATGAACCATGCGTTGACTGACAATGAACCATGCGTTGACTGACAATGAACCAAGCAACGCGGTAATGTCGGCGACCATCTCTTAACTTACACCGGAAACGCATCGAGATAAAGAGACGCGTACTATAATGCGCACCAACACATCCTGACGATAAACTTTACTCAGTTGTCACGTAATGCAGTGAGTTTAATTTTGTTGGTTTGCTCTTAACTTTAGATGATGGTAGACGCGTTGTGTTAAAATAAGAATTAACCTTTCAACTTCCTCGGTGGCTGAAATATGAAAAATGGCTGGAATGTAAGTAGAAAAATTACCGGATTATTGGTTTATTTAAATGTTTATTGTTTAGTAAGATATTAATGATGTTGAAATGTTTGAGTATTGTAAGAAACTAGAGAGTGAATGTTAATGTTTGTTTTAGGTAGATAGATAGATTACATTGATTCATATTACCAAATTATACAATGCAGGTGTACAAACAAAACACAGGCGGTGAAAATATACAAACCACACATAAACGGTTGCAAGTATGCAAACAATGGTAAACAGTAAGGTAATATAACCAAGGAAGATGTTAACTGTGTATTTCCATTGAGTCGCTAGTAAACAAGTGGTGGTGTAGTGTCAGCTGTGTGCTTGTGTGGGATAAATGTTGTTTGTTGTTATCATCTGTAAGGCGAGTGTAAACAAACTTGGGGGTGGGGGGGTGGTAGTGACGTAATAATAATAATAATTAACGGTTTATTGAAAGAGCTTGGCAGCCAGAAGGCTGAAAATATACAGTTACATATTTGGGGAATGGGTTACGAATTACAAATAATATACAAGTAACATAAGTGACACAAATAAGACATATAATAACTTAGATGGGGAAAAGCTCAAACTACAGTTCATTTCAACATAGTGACAGTGTTACAGTATTACAAGTTATTGATAATTTTTACAATGGTTGGGACTGGGCTGTTCTTATAGCGATCAGTTCGTGCACGTATGGGCTGGATGCGGTTGTGGTGTCGAACAGCAATTCTCGGACAAGGGACCTCCGGTGGTAGTAGGAGCCGGTGTCGGGGATGGTGTAGAAGCTTCTTACCAAATTTGCAGATGAGGTCGTGGTGATGGTCAGTGAGAGTCGAAAGGGTCAGTGTGTTGAGCGCTTCTTGATATGTGGAGTAGGAGTGGGAGAGAATAATCTTGCATGCTCTCTTTTGCACTTTTTCTAGGTGTTTACGTTGTGTGGCATTTAGGGAGGAAGACCAGGTGGGGGAGGCATAGGTGAGCTTGGGAAGTATGAATGTTGTGTAAACACTGAGGAGCTCGTGTGTGTGTGTGTGTGTGTGATCACCTGTTGGGAAGAAAGGTGAAAGAGAGAGAGAGAGAGCCATTCTAGTGCCACTGACGTCACCCTTATAATCTTCTCCCACTGCCCCCCCCCCTCCCTCCCCCCCTAGGTTCTACAGCCTGTCAGAAGTGGTGAACGTCTCTCGATAAGGAGTGAGTGGGTGGGGAGGGAGGGAGTGGGTGGAGAGGGAGGGAGTGAGTGGGTTGGTGGAGAGGGGGAAGAAGATTAGAGGATGGGTGGAGTGGATGGAGTGAAGGTGGAAGAATTGTAGTTAAGAAAGAGGAATTGGGATAACATGATGGAGAGTAGGAGGGGAGATGGTTGATTAGGAACAGATGGAATAAGGGATAGAGAGGGTGGGAAGATGATGAAGTAGGAAGAGGAAGAGAAGGTGGAATGGGAGGAAGAGGATTTGGGATGGTGCATTACACTGTGGTACTCATATCCTGGTAGCTCATGATGCGGGTGTGTGTGTGTGTGTGTGTGTGTCTGTCTGTCTGAGTGTGTGAGTGAGTTAGGAAGTGTGTGTGTGTGTGTTAAGTTGTGTGTCTGAGTGTGTGAGTGAGTTAGAAAGTGTGTGTGTGTGTGGTTACGTTCCCTCCCTCTCTATCAGCTGGTATTTACGTCAGGGAGGAAGGGGGGAGGGTCGCTGGGGGGGGGGGTGTGGTTGGGGGAGGGAATTACCAGCCAGAAGTCGTTATCAGTGTGTAGGTTGTGGGGAAGTAGTATGGTAGTTGTGGTTGTGGGTGGTGGATGATGGTTGTAGTGAGGTTTGTGAATAGTTGTGGTAGATGGTTATAATAGTGGCGGAGGATTGTGGTAGTGGTGGATGGTTGTAGTATTAGTAATAACAGTACACATCCCAGCACAGTATTTCCCTTCACCGTTAACTACACATCCCAGCCGAGTACTTTCTTCACCGTTAACAGTACACATCCCAGTCCAGTATTTCCCTTCACCGTTAACAGTACATATCCCAGTCCAGTATTTCCCTTCACCGTTAACAGTACACATCCCAGCACAGTATTTCCCCTCACCGTTAACAGTACACATCCCAGTCCAGTATTTCCCTTCACCGTTAACAGTACACATCCCAGCACAGTATTTCCCTTCACCGTTAACAGTACACATCCCAGCACAGTATTTCCCTTCACCGTTAACAGTACACATCCCAGCACAGTATTTCCCCTCACCGTTAACAGTACTGTTAGTGACCCACCTGATGTAATCTCAAGTTTTTATCAACGCTCTTTGTTTCCACTTTCTTCTTCCTCTGTTTATTCTCCTCCTTCTGTCGCTTTCTAATTCTTTTCTCTTCCACGCTGTTCTCTGATTCGTTCTCCGTTTTCTAAGTGATTCGGTCTGCGTTTTCTAAGTGATTCGTTTTCTGTATTTTATGAGTGACTCGTGTTATTGTTTTTGTTAACATAACTATATTTAATTTTGTTTTATAATTTGACTTGCATTAAATAGATCACCGAGGTTAATAACTTTTTAATTAGTTAGGTTATTGATAGGTTAGATTTGGTTAGGCTACAAATTTTGCTGTAGTTTAGTTCGTTAGGTTAGGATAGGTTACGAGTTTTACTGTAGTTTTGTAAGTTCGGTTCAATAGATAGTATTGTAAATTTAATATCAATGAATATCTTGATACAGTACTTCCCAGATGCTGTAATCTCTGGGTTACAAAATGACGATACAGATACAGTTTTACCCCGTTGTTGTTGTGGTGACAATAACACTTGCTTACAACATTCAATTAACACAAGGTTATAGAATTCCTCGCTGTCATCATCATCACCGTTTAACAGCCATTGGTTATGTAATATCTACATCTCTATATATGTACACAATGTGTCTATGGTATATATCTAGCTAGAGAGAGAGAGAGAGAGAGAGAGAGCACATCTGGTTATAATTAAGAGAGGTTGTGGGTAGCGACACAGACCGTGAAGGCGGCTTAGCTTATGTGAGTGGCAACACACACACACACACATTGGTATATCTGTCATCTTTATCGTGACGAGTTAGCTTACAAGTGATGAAAAAAACGCGGCCATTACTCTCCCCTGAGGCATAAGAGGCGGTTGCAGTCGCTCTATCTATCACCGTTTATCTTTATTTATCTATCTATCTATCAGCGTTTGTCTTTATCTATCTATCTATTACCCTTTGTCTATATGTCTATTTGTCGTGTACAGTGTCTATCAGTCTTGTGTTAGTGGGTTATGTGTGTGTGTGTGTGTGTGTGTTCAGCAGGGGACAGACAAACACACACTCACCTTGAACGTGCCTCGTAGCCATCAAGTTCAGGGTTATAGAGGGTGGAAGGTCATTGCCAACACTTGCTACCATCACACGTCCTGCCAACACTTGCTACCATCACACGTCCTGCCAACACTTGCTACTACCACTCGTCCTGCCAACACTTGCTACCACCACATGTCCTGCCAACACTTGCTACCACCACATGTCCTGCCAACACTTGCTACCATCACACGTCCTGCCAACACTTGCTACCATCACACGTCCTGCCAACACTTGCTACCATCACACGTCCTGCCAACACTTGCTACTACCACTCGTCCTGCCAACACTTGCTACTACCACTCGTCCTGCCAACACTTGCTACCATCACACGTCCTGCCAACACTTGCTACTATCACACGTCCTGCCAACACTTGCTACTACCACTCGTCCTGCCAACACTTGCTACTACCACTCGTCCTGCCAACACTTGCTACTACCGCTCGTCCTGCCAACACTTGCTACTACCGCTCGTCCTGCCAACACTTGCTACCATCACACGATCATGGTGCCACCTGTTGCTGAGTCACGGGGCACTTAGATTAGGTGAGACTACTGTACAGTACTGAAGGTAAGGTTTGGTTGAGGTTAGGTTAGGATTTGGTTAAGTTAGGTTAGGTTAAGTTAGGTTAGGATTTGGTTAAGTTAGGTTAGGATTAGGTTAGACTACTGAAGGTTAGGTTAGGTTAGGTTAGGATTTGGTTAAGTTAGGTGAGGTTAAGTTAGGTTAGGATTTGGTTAAGTTAGGTTAGGATTTGGTTAAGTTAGGTTAGGATTAGGTTAGACTACTGAAGGATAGGTTAGGTTAGATTAGGTGACATATAGCTTCAAATGTGTCCTTGATGTGTTCATGTTGACGCCATAATTAATGTCTTCTATGATACCTTCTGAGCCGTTCATACTAGCCGCCATTTTGTGAACTTAACCCACATATGTATAGGGTGCCCTCCCTCCCTCCTTCCCCAATTTACAGTGTCTCAGGGAGCAGGCAGGGAGCAGATAGGGAGGGAGGAAGGAAGGCAGGGAGCAAACAGGCAGGGAGGGAAGGAGAAGACAGGCAGGGAGACAGGGCCATTTTTCCCGGAACACCATATATATATAGATATCGTTTCAGACTTTTAATAATATCTGTAACACAATGTCGCTGAAGGTTACCGAATGACGTCACAACTGGCGGTGGGTATATGCGGGACTGGCCAGAGGAATAAATGAGGGAAGTCGGCCATTATGTAGTAGTAGCATCACACCTAACCTAACCAATCACAGAGTTTGTTGACATGTGACGTCATTACTTGGCTGGCCGATTCCCTTTATTCCTCCGTGTGAGTCTAGTGGGTGAGATAGATAAATATAAATATTCTTGATTAAATATGATATAATAATAAAAATTCAATAACAAGAGCAGGGCAAGATTGTTAAGAAGGACGGAGGGAGGGGGAAGTAGGGAGGGATGGAGGGAGGCAGTGGAGATACCTTGACACAATACTGGTGAGGGTCATGGCCACAGCTATGTTATGGTACTGTGTGGTGTTATGTGTGGGTGTATGTCTGTACGTGTGTGGGTGTGTGTCTGTACGTGTGTGGGTGTGTGTCTGTACGTGTGTGTGTATGGTTGTATTTATGTATTTTTATATTTGTTTGTTTAATAGTGTTGGCGGTGTTGTTGTTGGTGATCCTGGTGGTGGGAACAAAAGAATGGAGGAAACTGCAGCGGGTCTATTGGTCCATACTGGGCAGTCCCATTTACACCCAACCCCTATCACTCATATATCCATCCAACTTATGTTTGAAGCTACCCAGCGAATTCGAGTTAATGATGATGTTTGGTAACTTGTTCCATTCATTCACTACTCTATTTCCAAACCAATGTTTACCGATTTCGCGCCTAAATCTAAATTTGGCTTATTTAAAAACATTGTTGCGAGTTCGCTCCTGGTTGGATCGTTTGAGTACCTTTGTAATGTCCCCTTTGTTTAGCCCTGACTTCCATTTATACACCTCTATCAGGTCGCCCCTCACTCTACGTCTCTCGAGGGAGTGCAAATTAAGATGCTTGAACCTGTCTCTGTGCTCGAGGTTCTTAATGCCCGGGATTAGTCTTGTCATTCTCCTCTGAATTCTTTCTAGAGATTCTATATCCATTCTGTAGTAAGGTGACCAGAACTGAACTGCGTAATCCAAGTGAAGTCTCATAGGCGCAAGATATAGTTTTAGGATGACCTCGCTAGGTAGTGGAGTTAGTGATGGTGTTGGAGGGGAAGGAGTTAGTGGTGGTGGAGATGGTGAAAGAGGTGTTGGAGGAGGAGTTGGTGGTGTTGGAGGAGGAAGGTGTAGGTGTTAGCGGGAGGTGGAGGGATGTTAGTCTGCACCGCTTGAGAGTGTTGCTGGCTGTACCTCTACATGTTTTATTACCTACCGCCCTCACCTTAGCCTACCTGCCTCCTCCTCCAACACTATCTCCATCACCACCACCTCCAACACCATCTCCATCTCCTCCTCCAACACCATCTCCGTCTCCATCACCTCTTCCAACACCACCTCCATCTCCTCCTCCAACACCATCTCCGTCTCCATCACCTCTTCCAACACCACCGCCATCTCCTCCTCCAACACCATCACGAACCTAACCTAACCTATACGAAAAATTAATTAGATTGTTATTTACCTGTGTAGTTAATTATATCGTTATTTACCTGTGTATACCTAATTATATCGTTATTTACCTGTGTGTAGTTAATTATATCGTTATTTACCTGTGTACAATATATATATTAAAACTCTCCTTCTGCCATCATAGAGAAAAAGGGAAATAACAGTGTAAGGCAAACATAATAAACAATAATAAATAAACACTAAGTATAGAAATATTAACATAAAGAAAATATGATAATCAACAAGTGTAAGTGTATAGGGGAAACGTTGGAAGTTATAGGGGGGAAAATTAGAAGTTGGGGAAAAAGTTGGAAGTTATAGGGGGGAAAATTAGAAGTTGGGGAAAAAGTTGGAAGTTTTAGGGGGGAAAACAGTGTGGCAGGGAGTTCTACACAGTGTTAGCTTAGACCTTTAGATGAGTTTCGGGAGACAGGTTTTATAAGATTGAATGGTGACAAATTGACAATAAAGGCGTGTGTGTGTGTGTGTAGTTAAGGGGTGGAGATGTGACTTATTGGGAGTGTAATTGTGAGGGTGTGTACCATTTGGGTAGTGGGTGGTGGTGGGTGGGTGAGAGATCGTCTTTAACCCACCACCATACACCCTTCTTCTACCTCCCACACTCCTTGAGGGGACTTAAATGAAACCTGACCCTCACTCAACCATACCTTTCGCTTCCTCCTTTTCTCTCACTCTCCCTAGATAGATAGACAGACAGACAGATAGATAGATGGATGAACAGAGGTATTTATGCAGTTTAAATCACTATACAAGTTCACATTAGTTCATCGCGTTCATAGACAGTACAGGTATACAAACAGGTAAACTGTATGTCGATTTCACCTGTAATTTTGACCTAAATCTGTAACCTGTATTATATAAGTAATTATGTACGTTATGCCTATTTTATACTGTGTGTGTGTGTGGAGCTCGAACAATTGCACATTATTCACAGGTTACATAAAACACCTCGTGGTCGAGTAGTGACTTGATGAACTTGGCTTAACTATAACACCACCGTGACGTAACTAACAATACCAAACGTGTGGGGGGGGGGGGGGGGAGTAGAGGGTAGAAACACAGACAAACATAAAACAACACCTGCACAGTATACCTTCAGACACATGCTCAGGTGTTCCTCGTCTTGGGCAGGTGAAGAGCGCGATGCATCAAGTGGTTGACCGATGACCACCATTATATGCAGTATATACCTGTTAACACCAGTTCAGTGAAGGACGCCCGCCTCTCCTTAAGGTCAGGATCACACACTTATATCATGACCAAAACAGACTTGATACTTGTCGCGTGAGAGTTACAGAGAATGGTAACGATTAATTTCATATGATTTTGCCAATGTTATAGGTACAGGTAGGAGCATAGGTACAGTGGTTTCCAGGTAACAGGAGTACACAATAATCTGTATTAGTGTATATAATTATGTAAGGTGTTTATATGAAAAAGATGCCTTGGTTCACGATTTGTTGGAGTGTGGTAGCCTGGAGGGTAAATGGTGGTGGTGGTAGACTGGAGGGTAGGTGATGGTGGTAGACAAAACTAGTTTACTGTGCACCCCATACTCGTCCTGCGAGTGGTAACACACACAAAAAGGATTACAGAGCAGAGGATCACAAGGACAGATAGGTTGAATGTTACAAACTATTTCCAGGACATTGTGTGTTTAGTTCAGTACGTAGAAGTCGCGTTATTCACCCCTGCGTGATGGCCTGAGGGATTCAAGTACATTGTGGTGGTGATAAACTGGAGGGCTGATGCTCTAACACACACACACACACACACACGGAACTACACCACGTTAACCTTGAAATGCCTCGCAGTCTTTCTCACCCAGGTATAAAACCATTACTCTCAGAATATCTCAGGTAAGGTTTGTTTTCCTCCTCTTGAGGCGTGAGGAACTATCTGCCACTCACTCACGACGCAGTGATGGGTTCTTGAAAGTTGTTCAGTTAAGTGATTTAAGTTATTACATTGACTCACTAACTTACGACATGATGAGGGGTTCTTGACTCGAATTAAGTATTTTTTCCTTTATGTTTTGTTTATCCATCCATCCATCTGTCCATTTATCCATCCATTCACTCAGCACACATCTCCATCCATCCATCCCATCTATCCATCAGTCTATCCACCCATCCATCCACCCACCCACCCGGCACACACACCTCCGCCCACCATAAGACACGGTCACCAGGTCTTAACACTGAAAGCACGACTCACTGACTACTAACAGCGGCTGGCGGACTACACCTACCTAGTCTAATGCTGGGACTACTACTGCTACTACTACTACTTCTACTACTACTACTACTAATATTAATAATCATACGAGTCAAGTCAATTATTTTCACTTATTACTTTATTTTATTTTTTATCATATTTTATACCTTTATTTTTTTTACGGATTATATAAATTGAAATTAATTGAATTATGAACTGAATGAATAATTTCTTCTTGAGACGAACCTTCCCAGACTTACACCTGATTGGCTCTCCTGAATGGGTCTGGGTTATTAGGCTTTCTGATTGGCTCTAGATAATGAGGATTTCTGATTGGTTCTGGGTTCTGAAGATTTCTGATTGGCTGAGAATTATGAGGATTTCTGATTGGCTCTGGATTATGAGGATTTCTGATTGGCTCTGGATTATGAGGCTTTCTGATTGGCCATAGATTATGAAGTTTTCTGATTGGCTCCTGAACGGCTCTGGGTTATGCAGGTATAAAATTAATAACCTTACCTTTGAAAAACACGAATTATTAAAAAAGAAATCACCTGTTTTTTCTACCTGGATGGAACCAAAACACGACAGCTTGTGAGACGGTTCATTAGGATATTTCCATTATATTGTCTTGTCTGGTCTCCTGTAACGTTGTCGTCATCATTATTATCATTATCATAGTGTTTATCATTCTCGTTGTACTCTCTCTCTCTCTCTCTCTCTCTCTCTCTCTCTCTCTCTCTCTCTCTCTCTCTCTCTCTCTCTCCATTGCACATCATCAAAATTCCTCCAAGTTTTTGTCTCACCGTTATAATTGAACATTCTACACGCAACTGTTGTTCATTGAGGAAACGACCAACCTTTACCCTAGCCCTCATTCCAGCCTAGCCCTCATTCCAGCCTAGCCCTCATTCCAGCCTAGCCCTCATTCTAGCCTTGCCTGCATTCCAGCCTAGCCCTCATTCTAGCCTTGCCTGCATTCCAGCCTAGCCCTCATTCTAGCCTTGCCTGCATTCCAGCCTAGCCCTCATTCTAGCCTTGCCCGCATTCCAGCCTAGCCCTTATTCTAGCCTTGCCCGCATTCCAGCCTAGCCCTCATTCTAGCCTTGCCTGCATTCCAGCCTAGCCCTCATTCCAGCCTATGTATGTATGTATGTACGTTTTTATGTATGTATGTGTTTATTTATTTGTTTATATATTTGTTCCAAGATGTACTGGGTCATAAGGTAAACAAGTTGCCAGCAATTACTGTAATGGTGGTGGAAAATGAGGTGGATTGTACCATTATTACAAGCAGCTAAGTGTTGTAGTAGTAATGTTGTTGGTGGTGGTGGTGTAATGCGTGTGGTTGTAGGTGTGGTAGCAGGTGTTGTGTGCACTGGCTACCAAAATTTTGATGTCACGTATAGGCCTATGATGTTACATGTGTAATCTTAACCAATCATCGTAAAGCTACTCTCATTTACGGCCAATCACCGTCAAGATGCTGTTATGTCTTGGTTTAATCACTGTTATGAAACTGTTAATTTCCATCAATCATCCGTCAGATAGTTGTAATTATCTGATATTCCATGGATTTGTGTGTGGATGATAGCGAGGGGTGAGATTCATCCACTTGCCAACATTTCACAACGAGAAAAAAAATGGCAGGAGATACGTACCTAAATTATTTACAAAATCTTAATGTGAATACTGACCCCTAATACTCATCTTTGGCTCAAGTTTCTTATTTATTTACGTATTTCTTTATTTTGTCACTTTATTTAGTTATTTTTATACCTGTAGACTTAGTTAGCAGTTCTCACAAGCTGTACCTTTCCTTCCCTGTAACCCGGATGTTCCCACTATTATCGCACCACAAGCTCTTGGGAATAACCTAACCTCCCACCATCATCACACAAGGCGCTCAAGTGTTTGGCTAATTTACCCTACCGCCACGCTCTCTTGTATCATGTGTACCACTGTTTGTATACCAGCGCGGTCTGTGTACAACATTGTTTGTATACTTTTTCTTACGTTCTGCTTCTTCCTTTCTTCCCTTTCTTCTTCTTCCTCCTCCTCCTCTTCCTTCTTTTTTCTTCTTTTCTTCATCCTCTTGTTGTTGTTAGTAATACCAAATTTAAGCATTCAAATAATCCTAACGTCTCCAGTGTGTGTGCTAGAGACGCACTATTAGCACCACTACATACATAACAGAGGAGACGTGAAGGTTATCTTGACAACATCACAATGAATCGTGACAGTGTGGTGGTGTGGCTGTCAGGATGTGCGTGACTCACACACACACACACACATGCACACACATACACTTACAAGTCGTCCAGGATACAGTAATTATAAAACTCTCTCTCTCTCTCTCTCTCTCTCTCTCTCTCTCTCTCTCTCTCTCTCTCCTCGAATTTTTGGGGTCCAAGATTTTGGTTTTGAGCCTCTGTGCGTAACGTGTGTGTGTGTGTTGAGGTACATTTTTCTAACACTTCCGCCTGCTCCTCCGTCCACCTTGACCGAGCTCTCACACGCCCTCCCACGTCCTCCCACGCCAATATACCTCTGTAAACCCTTTATAGTCTCCCTACTTCACCTGGCAGCCCCCACACGCCACTAACTGGTCATCACCCACGCCCACACGTCACTTACTAGTCATCACCCACGCCCACACGTCACTTACTAGTCATCACCCAAGCCCAGCACTCTCCCACGCCACACACCTCCCACTGAGCCAAACTTTCCCTGACTAATCATAACCCGTGTAGCTGCTGACCTTCCTGAGTCACCCCTCACCTGCCCTCACCTACCCTCACCTGCTCTAACTTACCCTCACCCTCCCTCACCTGCCCTAACTTACCCTCATCTGCCCTAACTTACCCTCACCTGCCCTAACTTACCCTCACCTGCCCTAACTTACCCTCACCTGCCCTAACTTACCCTCACCTGCCCTCACCATCCTTCACTTCCGGTACCCCCTACACCCCCCTCCTCCTCCACCTCCATCAGGCTCACCAAGAGCGCCTCACTTCGAACCCACGCTGCAGACTCCTCCAGTGTTACTCCTCCAGTTTTGATTCTCATTATTCTTCTGCCTACTCCATCATTCAATTCCCTCCAATTCTACTTCTATCTTTCTATCTATCTACCATCTACTCCTCCATTTACCATCTCCTCAGGCTGACTGGCTGTCTTGTGCCCGTCGACACAGGCGCAAGACATCCTACCCTATCCCATATATGGGTGTTTTGAGGGCCTTATTTCATATTCCGCCGACCCTACTGGCGGATGCTGGTCTAGGGAGGTAGTCTATTGCCTGGCTGTATAGATCGGGGTGGTAATGGGCCTTTTGAGATTTGGTAACTTTTTGGGAACCATGTATGGTTGTTGTCGTTGTCTGGTGGGAGTCTTTGAAGGAGTTCTTGCTCTGATCGTTCTATCGTTTGCCAGACTGCTGGCCAGGGTGTGCAGCTGCTGGTTGATGGGTTTTATTCACAGGTCTCGTATGTATCTCGGCTGTGGTTCTGGTGAAGGGGTATCTTTCACCTGTGACGTATCTCAGGGCTTCATTTTGGACCACCTGTAATTTTAATATTTAAGTGGTGCTCACAGTATGAAGAGGTACTGCTGGGTAAGTTAATATCGGTATGATAAGTGCCACCTACTCCACCACCTCCTCCCGCTCTTCCTAACCCTCCTCCCTCTCCTCCTCCCCCTCCATATCTTCAAGGGTAACACTCCACTAGGCCAAGGAAATGTCTCAGTCCGCCTCCCCACCCTAACCTTAACCCCTGTCCTACCCTCCCTCCCTCCCTCCCTCCCTCCCTCCCTATTTTCTGCATACATCCCTTCCTCCCTCCCAGTCTACCTGCCTCCATGCTCTATTCCCTCTTACCATCCCCTCTTCCCTTCCTCCTTATCTCTTACCCATCCCCCCTCCTTCCCTGATGCTTGCTCCTGCGCCATCCACTTTCACTTTCTCTCTCATGACCGCCTTTCTGTCTACTACCACCACCACCTGCACTACCTCATCCGCCGCCTCCTCTTCCATCTCCTCCTCCTCTTCCATCTCCTCCTCCTCTTCCTTCTCCTCCTCCTCTTCCTTCTCCTCCTCCTCTTCCTTCTCCTCCTCCTCTTCCTTCTGCTCCCCCTCTCATGTCATCAACCTCACTTTCACTGTTCCCTTACCACCATTCCTTCCCGGATCTCTCTCTCTCTCTCTCTCTCGCTCTCTCGCCAAATTCGCCCAAAACTCACAAATATTCGCCAAACTTGACCCAGAATCGTGGGTGATAAAGATGGCGATGATTGGCAAGGTTAGGTGTGTGTTGGTCCGGTTAGGTGAAGTGTTTTTCTACCTTACATAATCTACTGTATGCTGTCCCTTACCACTTGTTCTTACCCCTTGCCCCTTACCCTTCCCCCCTACCCCTGCCCCTTACTCCATCCCTTTGTCCCTTACCCCTTAGTACCACTTCACTCGAACCTTACACAAACTAGTGTATATACTGCCCCTTGCCCCCTATCCCCCCTCCCCTCCCCTTTGTTCCTTACGCCCCCCCGCCCCCCCCCCCCCCTTGTCCCTTACGCCCCTCCCCCGCCCCCCTTGCTCCTACAACCCCCCCACCCCCAACATTTTATACCCACCCGGAATCCCAACATCCTGGAGGAGGGAGAGAGGAAAGGTGGGCCAACAGGTAGGTAGGGATTTCCAGGGGGAGATTTTATACGACCTTTGTTACCTGTGTGTGTGTGTGTGTGTGTGTGTGTGTGTGTGTGTGTGTGTGTGTGTGTGTGTGTGTGTGTGTGTGTGTGTGTGTGTTTAGGCTACCTGTGGTGTTCTGCTGACGATATTTTTATTATTGTTATTATTATTATTATTATTATTGATAAGGTATATTTTATGACACGTAAAGGCAAGGCTAGTCCAGGGTGTCATAATGGGCTGTGTTGTCATGCCTTGAGTTGTGACACTAAATGCCAGCGTGACAGACAGACATATTACTGGGTTATTGTCTTATAAATAGTGTCACGGCCATTTGATGCTACTACTACTACTGCCTCCCCCTCCCTCTCCTTCCCCTCCTACTCCCTCCCTCCTCCCTCCCTGCCCCCTCCCCTCCTTCCCCTCCTTCTCCCTCCCTCCTCCCTCCCTGCCCCCTCCCCTCCTTCCCCTCCTTCTCCCTCCCTACCCCCTCCCCTCCCCTCCCTACCTCCCCAAGGACAGAAGTAAGGGAGGTAGTAAGATGATGATAATTACCTTAATAAACGCATAATTGCCGTGTTTCTCTCCTCATGACAACCTCCCTTAACTTGATACTCTCCCTTAAGACAATTAATCTCCCTCGTGGATTTACGTTACGACATGAAGGTAGATTCTTCAAAGTTCGTAAGTTAAGTTATAGTTCTGACTCACTTAAGTTGCGTGTTAGGAGTTTAAGTTACACTGACTCACTTAAGTTAACGTAACACAGATGGATTTAAGTGGATTCTCATAAGTTCGTAAGGTAAATATTGCCCTTGACTGGTTCAGTTATCTTACGGTACAGAGAACTCAATCAAAATGGCGCCAAATGTTACCCGAGTTTATAGATAATTTCTTTTATATATTTAGTTTGTGAGAAGAATATTAACGTTAACGAATGTCTCGAGAATCTTATTGGAGGTGTGTGTGTGTGTGTGGGATGATGGGGTATGTGAGTGTAGGACCTTGTTACACACACACACACACACAGGACAAAACAAACACTACACGTAACTATTTCTTGTGAACAAACATCACGTCCCTTATGCCCTTTTATTACGTCTCTCTCTCTCTCTCTCTCTCTCTCTCTCTCTCTCTCTCTCTCTCTCTCTCTCTCTCTCTCTCTCTCTCTCCTCGTCTCCCTTCTTCCCACCTCTCCCTCCCTCCTACTCCCCCCCCTCCCCCCATCCTCACCAAGGCACTTAACCCAAGATGAGTGCCTCCTTGACCTAGTTATTATCAGTTGGTAAGTTAAGTGATCAAGCTGTAACACATACAACACTGTCTCACTTAATTGATGCCGTGAGAACACTTACGGTGATTCACACAAGTTATGGATTCTCTAGCGTTCGTAAGTTAATTTGTACCTCTAACTGGCAACATGACTTGACTGCCTCACTTAACTTAACCTAATCTAACCTAACCTTCGACGTAAAGGTAGATTTTTCAAAGGTACGTAGGTTAAAATCTTCAATAACTGGAGACGTTGGAACACATCAAAGTCAACCCTCTCAAGTCTCAGGGTACAAAGATGGCGACCATAATGGCGTCAACATTCTACCTGAGACTGTAGTACCTTGGGGTGTTCTCTGACCTCCTCGAGTGTAGGGAGTAACAAGGGCGCCCTCATCTTAACCCTGTACAGTATTTGACCTGGACTACCATTCACAACCTCCCGTGACATTTCACAAAAAGAAAGTTGGGATTTTGCTGCCGCTTTCCCCAGCAGGATGTGTTGATAATAGAAAGCGGTCGAGTGTTGTGCTTTCTAAAAAAAATTGACTGGAGGAAACTTGGTAAAATGAAAAGTTCTAATTGGATCAGCTTTAGGTTCGTCACCTAACACTAACCTAACACTAACCTAACACTAACCCAACACTAACCTAACACTAACCTAACATTAACTTACCACTAACTTAACACTAACCTAACACTAACCTAACCTAACACTAACCTAACACTAACTTAACACTGACCTAACACTAACCCAACACTAACCTAATCTAACCCAACGCTAACTTAACCCAACACTAAGCTAACCTAACACTAACCTAACACTAACCTAGCCAAACCCAACACTAACCTAACACTAACCTAACACTAACTTAACACTAACCTAACACTAACTTAACACTGACCTAACACTAACCCAACACTAACCTAATCTAACCCAACGCTAACTTAACCCAACACTAAGCTAACCTAACACTAACCTAGCCAAACCCAACACTAACCTAACCAAACCCTTTGTTCTAGATCAAATCAAACACACTTGGAGAAAGTGTCCCCCCTCCTCCTTTCTCCTGGACCAAGAAAGTGAAAGGTTTATTCTGCTGTGAAGTATTGTGCTGTTTATACTCTCTCTCTCTCTCTCTCTCTCTCTCTCTCTCTCTCTCTCTCTCTCTCTCTCTCTCTCTCTCTCTCTCTCTTCACCATGAACTACACTAAACATTATTCACATGAGTAATACATTCTCATTTGTATGTGTATATAATAATAATACTTAATGTAGATATGAATGCATTTGTTTGACCTACCTAGATGAACCTTGGCACTCATCTTGGTGGGCGGCACTCAAGGGAAGGCACTCCAGTTTGCTCTTGACTGACCTCCCCCCCCCCCCCCCCTTACCTACACTACCTGTTGTTGTTGCCAATTTATGGGTTTTTTTAATTGCAGTATTAATATTATTTTTGTTTTTATTGTTCTCATTGTTATTGTTGTTATTGTTTTCTCATTATTATTTTTGTTGTTATTCTTCTTGTTCTCATCATTATATTGTTGGTATTGTTATTCTTCTCATTATTATTGTTGTTATTGTTATCATTATTATTGTTGTTATTGTTCTCATCATCAATATTATTGTTATTCCTCTCCTCATCATCTTTCCATATTAATTTATATTTATCAAGATGTGTTTCTTAATATATATTTTTTCTTCTCAACAGATGTGGACGATTATATCATTTTGTTGCCTCGTGTTTGTAGGGGTACAAGGAGAGCCTGGTCCAGAGGTAAGTGTGTGTGTGTGTGGGAGGCAGTAAGTATCAGGGACGAGAAAGTGCCTCTACCTACTTGCCATGACACATCGAGCTCTCTCTCTCTCTCTCTCTCTCTCTCTCTCTCTCTCTCTCTCTCTCTCTCTCTCTCTAAAAATAGTGACCTCAACAAAAATCTGAAGTCAGGCAGTCAAGTTCGCCAGGAAATGATCTTATGATTGACCCTGGCATCATTGCTGGGGGTAGGAGGGGCCAGGGAGTAACGGTAGAGATATTAATGGGTAAAACTGAGGGTAGGAGAGCCGGGTGTTATCATAGGTGTAGTGTATATAATAGTGTCATCATAGGTGTAGTGTATATAATAGTGTCATCAGAGGTGTAGTGTATATAATAGTGTCATCAGAGGTATAGTGTATATAATAGTGTCATCAGAGGTGTAGTGTATATAATAGTGTCATCATAGGTGTAGTGTATATAATAGTGTCATCATAGGTGTAGTGTATATAATAGTGTCATCATAGGTGTAGTGTATATAATAGTGTCATCAGAGGTATAGTGTATATAATAGTGTCATCAGAGGTGTAGTGTATATAATAGTGTCATCATAGGTGTAGTGTATATAATAGTGTCATCATAGGTGTAGTGTATATAATAGTGTCATCATAGGTGTAGTGTATATAATAGTGTCATCAGAGGTATAGTGTATATAATAGTGTCATCATAGGTGTAGTGTATATAATAGTGTCATCATAGGTGTAGTGTATATAATAGTGTCATCATAGGTGTAGTGTATACAATAGTGTCTTCAGAGGTGTTTATTGCATGTATTAATATATTGTTTCTTCTGTTCACAGCTATGGCGTTTGGAGGCGTCGACTCACCATAGGATAGTGAGGGACCTGGAGGACTCTGGTGATGTGGATGTGTGGGGTCATAGCCAGGACCATGCACAGGTAGGGAGGAGAGGTAGGGAGAGAAGGGAGGATGAGGAGAGGCAGGGTGGGGGAGAGGGAGAAGAGGAAAGGGAGGCAGGATGAGAGAAAGGAAGGAGGTAGAGAGGAGAGGGATGGAGGGAGAGAGAAGAAAGTAGGATAAATAAAAAAGGGAGAAGAGTCTTGGAGAGAAAACAGGTGAGAAGGGTGGAAGAGAGAGAGATCATAGATTGTGGTGTTCTGGAATATATCCCAGATAGGTACTGTAAGGAGTATAGTATAGTATTATATATCCCAGTGTACTGTCTGTCCTTATACCAAATGTTAAAGGTTTTAGTACATTGTCTAATACATAACACAGGTATTAGAGCTGTCTGACCCCCTGATTAATATTGCAGGTGTTGGTAGAGCCCGAGGCGAAGAGCCGGGTAACTCGGGCGCTGGAGGAGGCAGGGATCAGTCACTTGGTGGAGGTGGAGGATGTGTTGGGGCTGGTGGAGGAACAGAGAGCCCAAAGGAGGAAGAGAAGCACCAGAAGTAAACGAGCAGGTCAGTATATACTTCTCAGGTAAAGGGTTGAGGAGTCTACCTGTTATAATTATTAGGTCATTACACACCTTCACCTTTTTTACCATACTACTGTACTTAAGAACATAAAAATGAAGGAAACTGCAACAGGCCTATCAGTCCATACTAGGCAGCCCTGCTTACACCCAACCTTTATCACTAATATTTCTATATTTGAAGTTTTTCAGCGAGTTCGAGTTAATGAAGGTGTTTACTAATTTGTCCCCAGTCATCTGCAATTTTTATTTCCAAACAAAATGTGTACCTTTTTCATGCCTAAAAAATACAATTTGGTCAAATTTTGAACCATTGCTACGTGTTTACTCCTGGTTTAATAGTTTAAGTACCCTTGTTATGTCACCTTTATTTAACCCCGTCTTACAATTACTGTACTGTATACACTTTAATCATAATCACCCCCCACTCTACGTCTCTCAAGAGAGTGTAAATTCAATTTTTTTAATGTCTCTATACTCAAGGTTGCTAATTCCTGGGATTAGCCTTAGCATCCTTCCCTGAATGCTTTTTAGGGAATTAATGTCTGTTCTATAGTAAGGTACCCAAACTGAAATGCTTAATCCAACTGTAGTCTCACATATGTGAGATATACTCGTAGTTTAGAATAACCTCGCTTGTCCTGTTACTAACATACCTTGATGTGAACCCTAGTATTGTACTACAGTGATGGTGTTACAACACTACCTGTGAATAGCAACCTAACACCTCCATACTGAAACAACACAAAAACATGATGGGTAACTTTGAAGGCTTAATAAACTGGGTTAGTGATGTACTCTACTTTATGTTTACCAGTAGTGTAGTTGAGCAGCTCTCTTTCTCTACAGCACAAGCCCTGGACTGGAACAGCTACCATGACATGAACGACATTGAATCTTTCATTAACTGGGTGAACGTGACGGGCGGCGACTTTGTTCAGGTGATCCCTGCCGCCGTCACAGAGGAGGGTCGTCAGGTCCTCGTTGTCCATGTGTCTGACCCCACTGTTCCTGAACCCAAAAAGAAGATCTGGATAGAAGGAGGTGAGGGAGAGACAAGAGGGGTGGAGGGAGGATTCAAAGCCAGGATGAAATGGACAGAACATCATCACTAAATAAGTGAGGGAAGACCTGGCCAGGACAGGTTTACCACTATCCAAGAACCTCATAGACTAGATTCTCAAATACTAATCCAGATTCACCCTCCAGTTAGGAATAAGAGTTCAATGACAGTCTTTAGCAGTGTCCAGGTTTCTTATGGTCGACGTTTTTTTCTTGTAGTTTGTTAGAGATGCTTCCTCATAAACCCTCTCAGGAGAGAAATTTAACATAGGAACCTACATGAATCTGACCCCAGGTTGAAGGGGAGTGAGAGAGGGGCTGGCACAGGGTGAATCAAGGCTAGACACAAGGAAG
The DNA here is from genome assembly GCA_958450375.1 of Homarus gammarus. Taxonomy (NCBI): domain Eukaryota; kingdom Metazoa; phylum Arthropoda; class Malacostraca; order Decapoda; family Nephropidae; genus Homarus; species Homarus gammarus. Next base: position 51,141 of record CAUDMG010000916.1, read on the forward strand.
GAGAGAAAAGCTGTAGATGAGGTAAGGAGGAGGATGGTAGGTTTATTGATGCCAAGTTAGAATAAGATAAATCAGATATGATAATTCATATGATAAGGTAAATAATAAGAAATCAAATACAATAATAAGTTAAATATTATTAATTAACAATGATCGGTAATAAATAGGTGACAGTTCAAGTTGTGTAGAAGATAAGGAGATAGGAAATGTTTGGTTGTTAGGCAAAAATTAGTTAGATCACATTCTCTCTGTTTGATTATATCCAGGTGTCTTTGTGTGTGTGTTACTCAGCTACTAGGTTGGCTCACACTACCTATATGTGTTTACGTATGTTCTTTACACCACTCATAGGATTAGGGATATGTACTGACACTACTGGAAATAAGCATATAATGGCTTTGGTGATTATCCTTGATCAAATTACCTTACTAATTTTATTGTTGTATACTTGTACTGTCTAGGTACATTGGAAATTGTACACCTCCATAGTCTATGTACTGTCACCCACAAAAGTCCTGTTGTTCCACAAACCCTGAGATTCAGGCTGTCTATTTACATTCCAAAGCAAATATAAATGTGATTTTACTGAATAAATATTATTATCCTGTCTGTATTGCTCCAGGTATCCACGCCCGTGAGTGGATCTCACCTGCTGTCACCACCTACATCCTGTATCAGCTGGTGACTGAGTGGCGCGACATGTTGCAGGTGACAGACTGGTATATTGTCCCTGTGGCCAACCCTGATGGCTACCAGTACACCTTCTCTGATAACAACAGGGCCAGGTGAGTCTCCCACACACACAACAATAGAGCCAAGTCGGTCTTCCAAACAGCAATAGAGCCAGGAGAGTCCCCCCCACCCCCACACACACACATATTCTTGACTTACATACTCAGTCAGTCCCAACCTTCATATTGATTTAAAGGGTCTAGTCTGAACACCTTTAGATAATAATGTTACCTTATTTTCTTTTACAGGTGAGTGAATCATAACAAATTAACAAAGATGGCAGAGAAATTAACACTGGGGGAAAGAGTGAGTTTAATATTCATTTAAGGAGAGCCAATAAATATGGAAATAGTCACAAATAATGTTGGAAGTGGATACCATTTCCATTATTTACTGTAAATAGAACAAGGTATATAAAAATGTTGGTAAAACAAGAAACAACCATATTGTTAATTATTGTTGGTACACAGGGACTTTTCAATCACCCTGTATATGCTTTTGTATATGAACTGATGTCTATTTTACTGTGGGAAGGAACTGTGCCTCTGTCAAAACTTTCCACTATCTGATGCTCTCTTCACCCTTAGTGTTGAAGACTAAACCATAACACAAAATATTTACCAAAGGATGTACAGGAACACCTAAACAGTTATTGAAATACAATATACTAGTATGCTGATTTGTTATCACACAACAAGAAGTGGCCAGTTATAACTTGGTGGGTTTATTTCAGGATGTGGAGAAAGAACCGTCGCAATAACCATGCTCGTAATGGACGCTGTAAGGGAGTTGACTTGAACCGCAACTGGAACCTCAAGTGGGGTGTTGGCGCATCAAGTGACCCCTGCAGTGAGACCTACAAGGGCCCCATCCCCTTCAGTGAGCCTGAGACCGACGGCCTCCAGAAAATTATGACGTCCATCGGGGACATGGACCTCTTCATCACCTTCCACAGTTTTGGCCAGACGATCCTCTACCCCTGGGGATGGACTAACAATGCTCCTGCCAATGCCAAACAACTCAACCATCTGGCTAAAAAGTTTGCTGATAAAGTGAAAGACACATCTGGAGGGAAGATTGATTACAAGATAGGCGGGTCAGGGCCTCTGTATGGCTTGGCCTCAGGAGCCACCGACGACTGGGCCTACGGAAGACTGGGTGTCCCATTCTCCTACACCATTGAGCTGCCTGATGAAGGGAAACACGGCTTTCTCCTGCCTGAAAACCGCATAAGCAGTACCGTGATCGAGACAGCAGCTGGCGTACAGTGTATGGTCAGTTACCTGGCCAATTTTGGGTCATGTGCACGTCGCAAAACCCGAACTAGACAGCCAATCGTTACCCCAAGACAGCAGAACTACACCCCCGGACAACTGAGTTTTGCCCCCAGACAGGAGAACTTAAACCCCAGAGAGCAGAACTTTACCCCCAGAGAGCAGAATTTTACCCCCAGAGAGCATAACCTTACCCCCAGACAGCTGAGTTTTATATCCAGACAGAATCATGCTCTCTTCAGAGGGTGATCTTCATGTAGCACTCAACTCTCAAGGTTTTGTTTACCTTAACAAACAGTCTGAGTCTATAAAATGAGGTTGAAAATTTTTTTTCATGACGTCTTCCAATCTCACAGATCTACTGTCAAATTATCAATTTGTAAATGATGCAAAATGGAAGAGTTTAAACCAGTGCATGAGTTGGACCCACTTCTGTTTTCTCTTAGTGGAGTTAACTTCAGAGATAAGACTAATTTGGCATTATTATTTTATTGTTCTTTGGAACGCAGATACTGTACAGTATTTAACTTGTACAAAAACCAGTGTGTGGAAGGTAATCATGGAAAACCATTAGAAGAACCATTAGTAGTGTTACAGGGATGATATCCACCACACAGGCCTGGTACAGAGCAGCTCTATGCCTGGCCCAGGATTTTCAATGATTCGCTGTAATATTCTTTCCCTTAACTAGGTATTAGATAACGTATCTACAGTACTTACAACACTCTCAGTGCAAATTTGATGTCATTTTGGACTCTAACTTTGTATTGAAGATTAAATGAACTAGGAAGATGTGCTGTGACACTTCCAGTTAAGGAAATAGTTAAGTATGAACCTTTGAGAATCTGGTGTAGTACGACTGTAATGAGTATATTCTCAGTTTTAGGATTTGGCTGAGGGAATTTGTTATGCTTTCAAGTGTATTACTACTTAGGTTTTGTTATTATTTCATTATAATTGTATTTATATAAAGTTTTGATGAAATATATTACTGTACCTGTACTATGGTACCAAGAGAGGAGTGTCAGAGTGAGCATTATACAACACACTGAGCAGTTCCCAGCTGAGATATTCACACAGGTGACTGGTCATATGGCTGGGCCATGCTCATACTGGTCCAAACTTCCTCAGGATTGGGTCACAGTCGTAATGTTTGGTTACAATCAAAGTAATCATTTAGGTAAATAATTATTTAATGTTTAAATATTCTGTTGATTCAGTGATAATTATCAGCACCTTCTATAAATACATTGTTACATAAGAATAAAGCTTTAATGATAAAATTATTTCTAATGTATAGTGATTTACTTTTTGAAGTGTTTAGTATTTTTTAAGTTATTATTGTATATTGTTGGAACGTAGCATGTGTACCTCACCGTTCACTGCTCTTAGTTCAGACTTGCCGTAGTGTAGACCTGCAGGTTGGTAGGTTGTAACACTCGTCAGTCATTAGTTAGCACATTATGAACTTGACATATGATTGGCCAGCTGATGATGGACATGATGCCTGTGGGCCGTCTACCTCACTTACAGCATTAAGGCCCAGTCTACTTGGCTTCCTATTAAACTGTGTCATCTTCATGTTATTACTTTATTTATACCCAACATATCTTGTAACTTCCTGGTAGAGAGGAGGCCACTGGTGACTATGCAGCATTAGTGTACATAGGTGGACAGATATTCAGTAAAATTTACTTAAGATATGGACTCGGTGCAAAGTTAATACTGTACATGTTTCATTATGGACACCATTTTTGTGAGTGTTGTTGGCATGTATTGAGCAACATTAAGAAACTACTTTTGTGGGAGCCAACATTTTGAACTAGTTTCATATAACAAATGTTCGCAATACTTGTGATAAAATAAAAATAGGCTCAGTTCTCCAAAGGTCAAGCACAAGATATACTGTATCTATGAGCACCTTCAACCCATCAGTGCTCTTGTAACAACATACTGTAAGTGAAAAGTGAATCTATAAAGAAATATGATGCCTGCTCCACTAGAGGTCACAGCTCAGAGTTTGTTGTGAGCTCTTTCAAAATCAGACTTGACCAACACTGACGCAAGTACAGATACATTCTGGAGCCAGTCCATACAGAATACTTGTCAACAGTGTGTAACAGAGATGTAACCAACCACCCAAGCAGCTAACAGGCCAATCAGTGGTGAAGAGGATTAATGTATAAAGTAAAAGCAAGTTCTCTGCTGGTTCCTGCATCAAACACCCTGAAACATATAAACAGTGGTCACCAGATTGCCACTTGCATATATTTTGAGAGTAATGCAATATTTACAGTTAATGCAAGTGAAATTACATAGTGTACAGTAGTTCGCCCTGACAAGGTTTTTCTGAAGGGTAGACAGACGGGGATGACTGGAGTCAACATTGTGTCATCATAAAGTTTTTTTAGTAGGAAACTAATGTTGTGTAATACTGTACTATAGTTAACGGTAATGTTCTTTTCAGATAATTTGTTAAAGAAAATCGACCACCTCCTATTTTCTTTTTAACCTAATGTAGATAAATGTGTGTGTGTGTGTTGCTCTTCTCCACAGGGTGGTGTAATGCATTTAGTGTGGCAGCATTATGTGAAGGTGCAAGCACTGCTTGCTTCCTCTCTCTTTCAGCTACCACCATTGGCTAGGCCTCGTGGTGAACAGGGGAGTAGCCTAGTTTAAGTCTTCCACTGCCAGTAAACAGCCTCTTCACCATCAAGAATCCTGCTGTACCTCTTCATGGCAACACACGTTAACTAGGTGCCTTGTGGCCCCAGGCTAGACTAGCAGGGGATCTCGGAGCAGCAGTGGACCCCAGAGGAATGGCGCATAGACCCACCGGCATGTGGACACGCCCTGGCACCTACCAACCACTGCCCCCCCCCCCACCCCTGCTGTGCAGATTAACCTTGGTAGGGATAAGGCTATGGGAGTAAACCTAGAACCAAGAACGAAAAATCTGCGGTGGAGCCCCGCATCAGGCATACATGCTTACAGAACTCCAGTAAGACCCCAATGGCAGTGTAGGCGGAAGTGACCAACACGGGAACCCAACGGCTACACCAGCGGATGAAGGCAAAGCAAGATGGACAAGCTACTAAGGCATAACCCAACAAACTGGGCTATCAGCAATCCATTACAACTTTCCCTCTTCCCAGTTGATGAAGCTACCTGCACCACTGGATCAGGAAATGGGAGAGCCAGGATGTGTGAGTTTAGCCTGTATTCCTGCCTCACCACATAAATCAACTCATGCACAGCCATCCTCCAGCTCACCATACTTTCCATCATCATCAGAACCCTTAAACCCTGAAAAGTCCAATGGTGACATGAATGGTGATGGGGACAGGCAGAAATGACTGTCGGGAGTCTCTAGTCACAACTCTGCATATGGTCGTTTATGCACTGGGATCTAGGTAGCAGTGCAATCCTGTGCTGACTTATGGCAGGGAACTATTGGGAGAAACTGAGTGGGCAAGTTTAATCCCAATGGTCTACTCCTCAGCAAGTCTTCTGAACACAACCTCACTCTCACCAACACCTTGTTTTGGCAGGCTAACAAGTTCAAGAGTTCTTGGCAACACCCATGATCCAAACATTGGCATCTCATTGACTACATCATTGTCAGAGAAAGAGATCGCCGAGATGTTCTCATCACTAGAGCCATGAGTGGCTCGACCACTGTGACACAGATCATCTGCTTACCAGGACCAAACTCTCCCTTCATGTTGCCTCAAAATGGCACAGGCAACAAGCCTCCAGAAGAGGTTTTAACACTGAGCAACTGGAGGATCAAACGATAGAACATGCTTTCAGAGAGGAGTTCGACAATGGGCTGATAAACAACCCAACAACAACCTAGGTCCGAGTGCTGAATGTGGTATCCTCATTGCTGTCATCACAAAATCCTGCAGCGCGACCCTCGGCCAGATCTAAAGAAAACACCAGGATTGGTTTGATGAAAATAACCAGGAAATTAAAGTATTCTTCAATGGTAAACATGCTGCCCTCACTGCCTGGCAGAACAACCCTCAGTCTCGGACCAAAGCTGATACCTTCCACCAGAAGAAAGTGATGGCCCAGTGCAACTTTCACAATCTAAAAAACGAATGGTGGAAAAATAAAGTGTGTGAAATGCAAAAAATTGCAGATCAACACAAGATTTGCGAATTTTTCAATTCCATTAAAGCAATGTATGGGCCAACTACTCATTTAGATTCACCAGTCCCATGATTCGTATATTCTAGCAATTTTAAGGAAACTGTTGTCAAAATCACTAAACAAAACAGCCTCATGGCTATCATGAAGTTTACTTCAATTACCATATTCTAATTTGATGCTGGGAATACCTACTTCTTTCCTCATATTAAGTACTTTAGTGCTCATGTGACAGCCTAGGATAATTCTAAATGCTTTATTTTACATGTGTGTGTTGAAGCTAAATATGTGTGTGTGTTGAGGCTGTACTGCATGTATGTGTGTGTGTGTTGAGGCTGTACTGCATGTATGTGTGTGTGTGTTGAGGCTGTACTGCATGTATGTGTGTGTGTGTGTGTTGAGGCTGTACTGCACGTATGTGTGTGTGTGTGTGTTGAGGCTGTACTGCATGTATGTGTGTGTGTGTGTGTGTTGAGGCTGTACGGCATGTATGTGTGTGTGTGTGTGTTGAGGCTGTACGGCATGTATGTGTGTGTGTGTGTGTGTGTTGAGGCTGTACGGCATGTGTGTGTGTGTGTGTGTGTGTTGAGGCTGTACTGCATGTATGTGTGTTTGTGTTGAGGCTGTACTGCATGTATGTGTGTGCGTGTTGAGGCTATACTGCATGTATGTGTGTGTGTGTGTGTGTTGAGGCTGTACTGCATGTATGTGTGTGTGTGTGTGTGTGCATGTGGTGAGGCCATATATGTGTGTGTGTGCATGTGGTGAGGCCATATATGTATGTGTGTGCATGTGGTGAGGCCGTGTGTGTGTGTGTGTGTGCATGTGGTGAGGCCGTGTGTGTGTGTGTGTGTGTGGTGAGGCTGTATTGTATGTGTATGGTGAGGCCGTATGTTTCACCAGCCAGGAAATGACTCGCTTGTCATGGTTTGTTGCTTTATACTCTGTTGTCTCTTCCTGTTTATAAACTCATGATCTGCTGGTTTTCCCGGGGTGAGGCGGGGATGGGGCGGGGCGGGTTATTGTATGAAGGGCTAGACTCTCACAAGTGATAACAATGTTAAATTAAAGTCTACGGGAGAGATATTTAATTAAGATGTTTAGTTGTTTACTGAGCGACGTGTGGGTTGCCTGTCATGGTGGCCGGCTGGGTAATCTCCCCTCCCTTCCTCCCAACTTGATAACAGTGTTTTTCTAGTTTTCACTTACGTAAAATCTTAAATATTTACTCAATTACTTAAATTCTTAATTCATTTTCTTACATATTCGGTTACTTGTATGTACTGTATTTAAAAACTTAGAGCCTTGGTCACATTCTCGTCTTCACCTTCTGAGCGTACTGGCAGGTCGGGCGGAAGATTATTTCTGTTGTACACAATTGACAAGTACCAGAACATGTTACAGTGTTGGTCATGCCTGGACAATAAGGAGCTCACACTTAGTACTGTACTTTACGTTATACAAAATTATCTTTAACATTTATCTTTGATTTGAGGTTGTGACTGAGTAGTGATCTATGTGGTGCTTAAACCCTTCGATTAAGTCGCCCTTCCTCTCCTCTGTAGTGAAAAGTGAGCACTTGTGAACGTTCAGGTGGGTTGTGCGATAGCCGGCACCTGTTTGCTAGCCTTCAGACGGCCAGTATAAGTGACAAGGAACCTACATTCGGGCCAGCCTTGTCTGTAACACCCGGATAATGAAGATGAAGATATGATTTAGCTGGGATTTAAAAGGTGAGTATATGATCTGTATCTAAGGAGTTGCGTGTTCTTGTTAAGATCTGAGATGGAAGTGAGTTTAAAGTTTTGTGTTGATGGCAAAACCTGAGAGGGAAATGACGAAACAAGTCTGTTGAGGATCAGATATCACCCGGCCATGTAGGTGAGACGGACGGACAGACGTGTACAGGGAGGACACCTGTGTAAGCATATTTGATCATGAGTTGAGAGAAACGATATTCTCTGTTATGTGAAGTGCTACTCATTACACACCACTAGTCTATACCGAGACGTGTTTAAGATACCAATGTTTTGTTTCAATATTTTAAGATAAATTTTGTTTTACAAAACATTTTAGCCATCAATCTTAACCTTGTGTACAGTACAACAGTTTCAGATGTGTCTCTGGCATGTTTCACGGTGATAACATCCTCATACACTGTACTGTACTTAAGGGTCAACACTGTAAGCACTGTACTGTATTTGCTGTTTTAAAAGGGAAAATGAAAGTAGGTCAGGTAGAAGCAGTAAGGATACAACACACTTTAGAAGTTTAGAGTAAAACAAAATCTGTACACAAGAAGGCAGTACACTTAATCACCTTCACTTCTCCAATTGGAGTTAGTTACCAATTCTCAACTGGGTGACTACAAGTTTTTTGTTGTTGTTTTGCTGTACTGTATATTGACAGTTGAGGTGAAGGTGAAGATGAGTTTCAAAAACACTTGTATCTAAAAAACTTGACAGTTGAGGAGGAAGAGGAGGGGAGGGGAGATGTGTTTTAAGAATACAGTATTAGTATCTTGACAGTTGATGAGGAGGTGGAAGATGTGTTGTGAAATACTTAAGTCTTGATAGTTGAGGAGGATGTGATACGGGGTACTTCACTGTTTGGTGTACACGTCTGTACTGTCATCCCGTCTGGTCCTCGCGATATGATATACCGTCAGTTCGGTTGATTGAAACGTCCAAAAAACGGGCCACCAGCTTGCTTGGACTCCGGCACTCTGGTAGCCAGAGAGATTAGAATGCTGGTACTGTACAGTATAATTATTGCCTAGCTTATACCATAGAGGGGCAAGGGGCGATTTGATAACAGTTTATAAGCACCTCAGAAGACATTATTAGGTCGAGTGTCCATACCTGGAACTATCATTTGCCCATCCCACCAGAGGTCACTGCCTCGGGTTAAGAAACCCCCAAGATCAGAAAATCTGATCTTCTTGGAGTATGAATTGTGAACCCTTGGAATAATTCTGCTGAAAGCGATGTGGCAGTACCGACCAGCTACTATGCTGATAAATGGCGAAGGTAATAATAATAATAATTAACAAAAGTTAGCTCTTTCTGGCCAGACTTGACAACGCTGGTGCAGGTATAAAGCCAATGAATCCCCATAGTCCCATACTTACCCCGGCCGAAATAGCCGAAAGGCGAAGTGGCCAGTATTCTCCAAACAAGCCATACTGACCAGTGTGTAACGGAGACGCTCAGGCGACGAAGATAAAGTAAAGTTGCGAGTTAAGGAGGAAGGTGTGGTGTGAGATCACCTGTGTCTTGAAAGTAGCGAGTAAAAAGTTAGTGCTATAATGACACTAATCCGCCGTCAAATAAAAATATGAGATACAATCATACAATTCTGTGAAAGGGGATGAGGGTGATGGACTGAAACGTTTTACAACGGTGTCGGACAGTCGGAGTGTTACGTTTACTACAGCTTCCCTGTTTTGTTTATTATATTATATACATATACTGAATATATAAATTATATTTATATAAGATAGTAAGTATGTAAATAAACAATATATAAATATATACATAAAGGAAAATAATGAATGTATAAATAAATGAATAAGGATGGAAGAGTGTGAGTTGAGGGGCGACCATCACAGGTGTTTGTTTACGTGGTGTGCAGCAGGAGGGCGGTGTAAACAACAACCAACCCGCCCATGTTTTGTGTTAATTCTCACAAAATGATCTGAAAATCTGTGAATTATTTATTGGAAACATGTTTTATCAACAGAGTGAACATGATTTATTACCTCATATTGAACCAGGGGAGGAGGACGTGGTGTTTGAAATGAGAGAAAGATCCTACTCTACCCCAGTCAGTGGGAGGACCCCACAGGCAGCTGGGGAAACTGCTAGGCCCAGGAGCTGGACGAGAGGCAGTGACAACCTCACCCAAATAAAGGAAAAAGAGGAAGCAGATGACAAGAACCCGAGGACGGAGTACAAGCTGGCTGGGTTCTTGTACAAAGTGTCAGGAACACCCGGCAAGAGACACATGCCAGGACTGAAGGGTCTTGGCAGCTCACACAAGAAGAGGTGGTTCGTGTACTCTGATAGTGTGTGTAAACTCTTTTATTACAAACAGAAGAATGACCTTGAACCTCTCGGCTCTATTGATATATCACTAGCAACGTTCTTCTTTGACCCTGAGAACAAAAATGAAGGCCAGTTTACTATTAGGTAAAGTATTAAGTTTATGAGAAGGCTGTTACTGTTTCTAGGTAATTTATGACACCATCTCCACTGCTGTGCTTATTTTTATGTATATTCAGTAAGGTTTGTTGTTTCTTTGGTAAACGTTCAGTATTAGCTGTACACTGTTTGTGTACAATTTTAATTTAGGCACAGGATACAGGTATGGCACGGCAGCCTAATGTGCATGCATGGTGGGCAGACTATACAATGATAGTTACCGATATAGCCTTCTTTCTGACTCGCCTAAACTAAACGGTAAAACCTAACCTAAACCTAACCTAATTGATAAAAATCGGTGACAGCACTGCTTTTCAAATGCAACCAAACCTAACCTATCTTAACCTACTAAAATTTGCTGGATGACCAAAACGATAGTAATACCAATTAATTTAATCTAACCTAACCATTAACAATACAGTCTGTCAATGCATCTGCCGTACTTATATTCAGTGTGATTTTTGGCATATGGCTACTGTACTTGTATCCACAATGTTTAATTTACTGCTTTGACGGGGAAAGGAAGACAGTGGCTCTTTTAAGCTGCCGATGGTGCCTGATGAGTTTGTCCTTTGTTGCCCAATGTTAATACTGGAGGAAACCTGCTATTTTTGGTCAGAACATACTGGATAAGATTCTTTGGTAATACTGTACTTGATGGCCGTGGTGCACCATTACCTCCAACTTTAGGAAATTTCAGTAATAGTAAATTTTCATTTCACTACTTGCCAGCTTACTAGCCATTTGGGAGGGTGGCCCATTCTTTTGTTGCTTCGCTATGACCTTTATTGTCCAGTGGTGGTACAGGGGGAAATTGTAGTACCCAGAGGAAGCCTGCCACATCTGGTAGTGTCACACTGAGTAACACCCTTCTTATGTATGTGGTCGGAGATATATGCATTATTTCTTACTTCATGGAAATGACAAAAATGTGTGATCGAAATTTTATAATTTCTTTTGGTGCTTTAACGAACATCCAACACCATTTTTTCTTATTGGTGTGTGTGTGTAGGTACAATGTACAGTACCTAAAAAAGAAAATTCTAATAAATTTGTTTTGGTTTGGCTAGGTAATACCTGTAGTTTAGGTTGAATTCAGGTTGGATAGTTTGTTTAATTTTATGAATTCTAAATTATAGAATACAGTACCCAAGTATAGCAGTGTCTGTATTTCAGGAATGTTAAGAGTTATTGAGAAGGTCGTCAATAATTTATTGTTCATAAAATGAACCAAATTAAACAACCTAGCAAATGTAAACTTATCTATCCAAAATATTACAGTTGTACGTATTGTATTTTACTACTGGGGTATTCTAAAAAAATTAAGAGAACCAGTGGCGGACATGACAGGGTGTTGGTGGTAGAGCGGAAACACGCGTAACTCTCGCCAATATGTCAAAGTTTGAGCCTCAGCCGCATGTGTTTAATGCGTGTGTCAGCCACATCGAGATGAGGTGGAATGAGTGGGTTCCTCGAGAAGCACCAGCAACACTGGTGTCCCTCCCACTTTTACACCTCTGTGTGCATTGCAGGGGTTTTGTGCCCCACCTGAGGTACATTACTGACCTGGGGTACATGTACTTGTCCTTCAGAGACTAGAGAAATTCTGCTTAGTTATATTTATGTATGTTAGGGATGGTCAAAGGAGACACTTAATATAACTTGATTTATTTTATAGGAAATCAGTTAACATTTGTTTATATTTTATACTGTACTCCTATTTTAGCTATTTACTGTGGAGGTGGACACAGTAGACTTGTACAGTATATTCTCATTAAGACACACGGATTAACAATTATGTATGAAAAGCCTTTGCCTTATCCCTGATATTGTATTGCCATAACACCACCGCTCAGTTTGTTCCATAAACCACATGTACCCAGTCTAAACTGAAGAGTCTTAATTCTCAAAGATCACCCATAATTCATTGTTATTTTGTAAACCAATCACTAGAGTTTTCCGAAACCTATAGGCCTTCTTCCTACATTGTGAATGGTCAAATCATATTGTAGATATTGTCAGTGTCAGACACTGGGCACCAATTGACACAGCAGTGTGTTCATCTTGAGGGAGGACGGTTGTCATGACCATTCATGTTGCAATTTCTGTATGTTCAGCAGGAGTTGTTAAACACCAGACCACACCTCTGCCTTACTGTGTTGTGAGCATGTGGGCAGCCATGCCTATTCTAACCTAACCTAAAATACTCTAGTTATTGATCATTTGATTGATTTTATTGGGAATTCATCACCTGTGTAATATAGTAAAATACAGTATGGATATGAAGAACAATTTCAAGTACTGTACTGTACTGTAGCATATACTATTATAGTAAAATACATGTAATATTTTACCGAGGGTAACACAAAGTCAGAAGGCTTATTTCCATTTTGGTTCTCAAAAAATATATCATGACAAAGGATGGAAAAGTGAAACATTTTCCATTTAAAAAAAAATATATTAGTAACATGAAAATAAACTTTTTTATTTCCCTCAAAAGTATAGATGTTAAAGCTCACAAACTAGTCTTAAAACACAAGTTAAAAATATTTTATGTCTAAATTTCTCTTCATTTAGAATAGTGATAATAAATTACACAATACAGTGACAGTCTGATTTAGGCATTAACACACAATTAACCTCTTTTTTTTTTTCCATGAATACTGTACATATTATTGTTGCAATTCACAAAATTTCTTTAACCAATCAGAATCAAAGACAACAATATATATTATGAAGTAAAAATAAGCTTAGCATATTGCCTAAAATGTTAATTCTTTTATAATTTTTGTAAGAATGCATAGGGGGCCTCATACTCCGGTAGGGTTGGCCATGTCTGTAATAATAATGTCAATAATGAAGACTGTGGTCGTACAACATGTAATAATAATGCTGTGTTGTGTTTAAGGTGTGGCAGTGAGGAGACAGTGTTGGAGGCGTCATCATCACAGACCCGGATGTATTGGCTTCAACAGTTACAAGATGCCCGGAGAGAGTTTAGTCAAAGACGTTCGGCCACAAAGACTGCAGCGAGCCGAACTACTTCCACTGTGGTGAGAGCTTGTGTTTAATTTATTTTTTTACTGTAATTCATCATGACAATTTTTTTCTCAATATTAAATGACTCGACTTGATGATTATGCTTAGCATCATATTTTCTTTGTTTTAAATCAACTTTTGTTGAAATTTTATAAGATTGTTTTAAAAGTTAAGATAAGACACACAAGATTCACTGACCAGTATGATAAGGACAGGACACCTGGGTGATGGTTGACAGCAGTCTTACTGTGTCCTGTCAGCATGATGTAAACCTTAGGAGCGATATAATGTTCAATTGAGTTTCTTCTTAGTACCTGTAGTGTCAAATGAATCTGAAAATTATATTGTAGTGTATTACCATTACTTTCTCTGTCTGCAACAAACCCCATAAAGCTTTATATAACAAGAGGAAGTCAAGTACTGTACAGTATATAGCTACAGAAATGTAACTAATTTTCATGTAATATTTTGTAAAAGTCTTTATGTTAATTTGTGATGATTCTTAATTCACTTTTTTGGGGGTAAATTGAAGCGTCTGGAATCAGGACTCCTCCAAGATGACAAAGGCAGCACCATCCTTACCCCAGACCCCCATCATGACCTCCTGACACCAATGGTGAGGCCCAGTGACTCAGGGATGAGTGATCTTCCCCCACGACCGCCATCTGCTTTGTCTGATGCTCGACTTGCTCTATCAAACTTGATCCCAAACACTCAACGCAAGATATTTAAAACTAATAGTGAATGTAAGTGGAGTGTGCTTGATTATTGACCTTTGTTCCAATATCAGTAAAGCAAGATTTTGTTTAACCAAGCATAACCCTACCTATCCTATCCTACCCTAACCTAACCAAACCATATGAGTCACTAATGTAAATTCTTGTCATGATCTTGGTATTCACTTTGGAGACTTGTGAAGCATTGTGCACAACCATTATCAGTGAGGGCCTAAGTTTATTTTAATTATATTATATGTATTCAATGCACAACATTTAAGTCTTAAATGCAATGTCTGGCAACTCTATATACACAACATCCTCATCTACTCCGTGAAATGTTCTGTTAATTATTTTTTTCGTTTCCTGTCACACCACTCTAACCACCATGAAACATCTTCTGCCATTGTCCCATAAGTTATGAATAATAACAATGTTTGTTGTTTTACTCTTATATACATAAAGACATACTGTACAGAGAAATGTGAGTCACTGGCAAATCCACATTTTCTCATAGGTATAAAGAGTAATTAGTGCTACTAGCATGTTACACAATCAAAGATCTTTTTTCATAATATTTCGTCCATTGTGTCATATTGTATGACACCATAATTATAAAGTTACTTTTTGTGCTGTGTGTGTGTGTGCGTGTGCGTGCGCGTGTGTGCGTTTGATAGTTTTAGTTGTCTGTACATTTGGTAATTTGGATTCTCTGTATACTGAGCAACAGTAAGAAGTAACAGGAAAAGGGAAAGAAACCTTTGCTCATATCCACAATGTGTTTTCTTTCTACCAGCCCCTAAATCTCCGACGAGTCCCCAGGCAACGCACCGCAGTCCCATCAACAGCCCCACCGATGACCTCAGTCTTGGAAACATTGGGAGAAAACTTCGTAGCTCATTTCGGGGGAGAAGATCAGCATCTTTAGAAGGGAAAGATGGGTTTGATGGCCCCAACTTACATACCAAAGTTGTGTGCAGGAAGTGTGAAGAGGTATAGTATTACTTACTTGTAGATGCTGTAGTACTGTACAATATGTCAGTTGCCCTTTATGTGCTGAGAATCTAAGTTACTCTTGATAATCTTGTTCATTGCATGTTACAAGTATTTTTTAAATGTATGTATACAGTATTGACTTTTGGAGTACAATAATTTGGTTGACAAATACTTATTATATGTATGATATATATTTGTATGTTTATTTATAATAGAATATTAGATTGCTTGTATTATTATGCAAAGGGTATTTGCTACATGTATGTATCACTGTGTTCTGAAAGTGAACACTGTGTCAATGTTTAGTCAACCACAAATTTAATTTTATCTGTATTCAAGTCCAAATGATAAGTTGGCAAGTACAATATACTGTATAAGACTTATTATTAACCTGACAGCTACGGGGAGAGTTGACATCTGCCAAGGAAGACCTTGCTGCCACTCAGGATGAATATCAAGCATCTCGGGAAGTTATAGATCTTTTACAGAAGGATCTGGACTCTCTACAGCAGGAGAAAGCCACACTGTAAGTCCGGGTCACAATCCCCTCAAATCCCATAATGTTAAGGTCATTTGCTCAAATTTGGTCAGAGATACTGATGCCCTGATTACAGGTAATTACGTTTGTATTAATTAATTTACAGTGTTCTGGGAATTTGAAACTGGGTTTGACTTCAGTAGTAAATCATTATGTGTAGATATTGGAGAATATATGAGATATTGTATAATATATGGCATAATACATATACTGTATGAGGAGTTAGGTGAAAGAATAAGTCCTTATGGGTGATTGTGGTGCTTCTATTGGTTAAGGTAAGATGTAGTGAATATAGTGAGGTACAGGGTTATTTACCCAAGTTTGGGGTGTGAAGTGAGTATATTATTGTGGGTAAGGATATATCATGGGTTATGTAAGGTCACAGTATATGTTAAGGGTTGATGACCTCAGTATATATTAACCCCCAGGCACCAAGCTATGGTAGGCATTACCTCTCCCCATGTGGGTTTGTTTGAGAAAATTTAAAAAACAAATAAAAACATGTAGTGAGGCACGTGAAGTTGAAGGGCGAGACTCCTACATCACAAAAAGTGAATCACTACTGAGAAGGGAAGTGTGAGCAAGTGAAAGATAAATGCCAACTTGACAACAAAATTTAGCCAGGTCCTTGCGGCAGCTCAAACAATACCATGAAATTACAATACAGTACTGTATGTCATATGACATGAACCAAAGCCTTGGGGTTAAAGGTTGATGGTCATGGAGATACACAAAAAAATCTGCTTTTGTTAGGTGTTATCTGATTTTGCAATTTTGAAGTGAACTTGTTTTTAATTTCAAAAAACTTTTCCCCACCGCAGGATCAGTTTGGACCGAAGTGACCTGACAGACAGTCACGTTCTGGAGATATTACGGGGGAAGGATCGCCGCATTGTGAACCTGGAGCATGACAATCAGAAGCTGACTAATGATGTTGCTCGACTCACTGAACAAGTCTCGGGTGCTCAGCTGCATGAGGAACATCTGAATGAAAAGCTCTCTATGCTCTATTGCTTAATTGAGGTATTGGCATGTTACATCTTTCTTATTAGGTGGTGTGGTGGCTGAGTTGATACATCACTCACTTCCTCTAAAAGAGTTGCTTCTTTGGCCTGGGGCATCCACAGTTGACCCAGCTGTGAATAGATACGTAACCTTACAGTTGGTCAAGAGCAGTACCTGCCACCACTGTACTATAGTAACATACCCAGTAGTACCTGCCACTATTCAATTATAATGCAAGTAGCATTATTCAGTCTCCCTTAGTAAATATTTGTATTGTTTCAGGCAAAGGATAAAGCTATAATGAGCTTGACTCATCAGGTAGAGGAAAATGCCACTCACCCTCGACCTATGACACTTCCACCTTTGTCAGCTTTTAAAACACTGGTGGACTCGACTACCCGAGGAACGCAAACCTCCGACATCACAGAGAATGATTCTCTCAAAGATGCCCTAGAAGCTTACCGGTGCCAAAACAGCTTCTTGAATAAAGAAATCCTAGCGCTGAACCTTCTGAGGAACCAAGTGGCTGAGAGGGAGCACAAGTTGATCACGTAGGTCTTTGTTAACTGCATAATTATTATTTTTTATTTTATTTTTTGTCTATGTATGTAATATGTCTCCTGCTTTGTTTTAGGATATTTATATATAAAAAAAACAATTGAACACAAGCTAGGAATGTAGAACATAACGTAAGGTTTGTTTCTCAAGACACTCTTTTCATCCATCTGTTCTACAGTATTTATTCTCCAGAACATTCAGTTGTTGGCATCAACAACACAGATCAGTGAATGCTTCACCAGGTGTTACCAACTGACTCAACACATTAAGGGGACTTGTGGTTCTTGTTGGACATGTGACCATCACCATTCTAACACAGTTGTTCCAAATTTTAGTTACATACAGGTATTTAAATCATCATCAAAAAGGACTAGCTCATATTGTCATTGACCTTTACTTGGATTATAATCATATTCTTGCTATGAAGAAAAAGGTTTACCCATACCAGAACAATATCTGTCTTCATGTCTTATCACTTATCATCTTGTTCATAACTTCCTGTGTGTGTGTGTGTATTCATCAGTTTGTGTAAAGGGGAGGACATCCATTAACACAGCCACTGAACACTTATTTGGTTGCTCTTATGTGTCATTTCCTCAACGTTTCCAACACCACACTCCTTCCTGACATTTCTAAAGCATATCATTTCCTCATCTTTTTCATTATCAAACCAACTTCTTCATAATGTTACTCTCTTATATATGATTCATTTCTTTCTCCAAATTCCACCTGAAGTTTTGACATTCTACTCACCATTTTACTAAAAGACTTGGTTTTCTCGGGTATTGAAAAGATTGAGTGCCATTGTATGTTAAAAGATTAAAACCATCTTTCTGTACATGATACTCCTGGCACTCTTAGCTTGTTGAGCCCAGGTGGTGCATCTTGTATTGCTTCTCAGGGTATTGTGTGTGAGGGATGTTAGATGTATGTGATGTTTGAGGAGTGTTATATGTGTGTTTAGTGTGAGATGCATTATTTGTGTTTTGTGAGGTGTGTTATATAAGGTATTTGTTCTTGTGTGAGATGTCGTTATTTGTGTGTTTAGTCTGAGATGTGTAATATGTGTTTAGTATGAGTTTTGTGGTGTGTTAAATGTGTGTTTAGTGTGAGTTGTGGTGTTTTATATGTGTTTAGTATGAGTTGTTAGGTGTGTTATATACCGTATGTGTGTAATGTGAGCTGTGAGGTGTGTTATAAATGTGTTAAGTATGAGCTCTGTTAGAGTGTTTAGTGTGAATTGTGAAATGTGTTCAAGTATATGTCTCCTGTGCTTAGGATATCTTATTGACCGTAAAAAAAATTACTCACTTAAGAGTCAACGATATTTGGGTAAAAATATATAAATATATTTCTTTTAAAGCCATGTGGAGATAAAAGATACCAGGAGGACAATCTTTAACCCAAGGATGGTTATATGATGTGTGGCGATGGAAGGCTGAGTGCTATACAAAATCTTATATTGTGTCTTAAGCTAACTTCTTTACTTCAGAGAGTCTAGTGAATGGGAAGCCAAGTTCTATCAGATTCAAAGCAAATATTTACTGCTGTTGAATGAGCTGCATTCTCCCCGAGCCAATCAACATGACCCATCCATCGTATCCCGGCTGCTTCAGGATGTGGTAGAGGCCCATGGCCAACCAGACCTGAGGTACAGTATGATTCATTGTATCTTATCAGTATGTTAGTGTCTCACTTGGTATTTTTCCTTGAGGGGATGGACGTGTGGTAGAGGCTCATGATCCACCAGGCCTAAAGGGGATGGCCATGTGATAGAGGCTCATGGTCAAGGAAGAAAGACCTTGATATACAGTATATTTGATATATGCCTTACAGATTTTTCAGGTGATCTCACTTGTTGATGTACAAGGTCTCCCACATCAACAAGTGAGGGCATTGTTGCTGTTGTAATAAAAACATTCATGTGATCATAATGAAAATTTGTAAGGCATGTGTGTGTGTGTACATATGTTTTATACAGCCCATATATCATGATTCTGTAAATCTATCACTACATCTTGTTTGTTTGTTCCATTACAAAATTTTCCCTAGTGTGACAGCCATCATGGAAAATCCTTAAAATTGTTCCATTTTCATATTCCTCTTAGTTTGATTCCTCACATTCATTCTAATTATCTTGTCTGTCTGTATTCTTCCACTTCCTCCCACCACTCTTTGTAGCCCATCCTTGGTCGAATAGCCTTACTGTTTATCATAGTTTTTATACTTGCACTGTCCAGGTACATTGGAAATTGTATACCTGCTCTATTTATGTACACTGTATATCTGCATGGTCTATATACGTGCTGAAGTGTACTATAAATTTATTGTCTACATAAGCTGAACCACTTGTAAACTTATATGATGATTTTACTGAATAAATATATCTGTCTAGGGCATGAATCTTAAGAGTAATTGTAGAAGGAAGTAAACAAGTATAGGAGGGAGACTACGAGGAACAGAGGCGTATTAGATAAAGATGGCACATGAGATTGCTTGATTGTGAGAGAGAACGTGTCAGAGATGGAAAGAATATTTTTAGTCTTAACCAGAAATCTCTATAGTGTGCTACTTGTGCACACTTTAACCAGATGTTAATATGGGGAGTGTGTTAGTTGTAATGGCAGAGAAATTGAAATTCATTATCTGTAGAATACTGTATATAGTTTTAAGTAGTTTATTTAGTGTGGATAGTTTGCTACATATTAACTTTATCTATTTTTATTATACAGGTACAAGGTGCCCATGAATTATCTGACCTATTTTCAAACTTAGTAACCTCATAAATACCCTAGATAGAACACACAGCACATGTGGAAGTTTACTAAGACAAGTATAACAAAACCAGCAATGTTGAAAATGGGCCAGATAATTTATTGACACCCTGTATGTTATATCTTGAAATTGTAATAAGGACAGTTGAAATTAATAAAGCTTGGATTTGTGTAGAGTGATTCAGAACAAAGGTCGTGAGTATGACGAGTATGGGTTCTGCACGACAGCGCCTGATGACTGCAGTTTACAGTCTAAAGCCAGTTATCTCCAGAAGCAGTCCCAGGTCCTTGCTCATCAGGTGCAGGTAACTATAGTGCGAAAAGATGCCCTGCCCCCTCCTCAAGAGTTACAGTTGATTGGCAAACCTGTCAGATTTTGTCCTTGAGTAATGATGTATTTCTAAATGACTTTATTCATAATCGTCGGGATGACCGTTTCTGACGAGAAAAATATTTAGCTAAATTATATAAAGATACATACATATATTATTTCAAACATAAGGACGTAGGAAGCTTATCAGAAGTATTATACATGAATTAATTCTTAAACTCTGGTAGCAAATTCCTGCTTTCGGAGGATGCATTTATTATATACAGTGGTTCCTCGGTTAACAAACGGTTCGATTAACGAAATTTCGGTTAACGAAGTACCTCCCATGTGGATCTTCAATTCGGTTAACGAACAAAACTTTGATTAATGAAATCCTTACGAACATCACGTTTTGTTGTGAGCATCAGCTGATGGGCTAGTCTGCCAATTTAGTAATCTGCTCTATGTTTACCTTCGTTTCCAGTGGAGTAAATATCAAGAAAGTTGTGCTCTTTAATATTTTTACATTTTTTATATTAAAATTATAAGTCATTTTAACATTTATTTAACATATTGATAATATATGCAGTACAGGGAACTAGTTTTTTGTGCGCCCATCAGACTCTTGACTCAGCCACCAGGCGTCAGTTGGGCTTTGTTGACAGTGGAGTGAACATCTATTTTGTTGGTGTCTTGAATATTTTTGCATTTTTACATTGAAATTATTGGTCATTTTGAAATTTAGTTAACATATTGATAATATATAGTGCAGTGCAGTGTTGATTTAAATAAATTTATCTTGAATTACACCTAGTGAACTTAAAATTTTATTGGTGAAATGACTGCATCAGGCAATGGTCCCCTGAAAGGTGATTTCTCTTCCATCCCCACTTCCTTCTCTTCTCCCTTCTCCTCCACCCCCACTTCTAATTTCCATCATCATCATCATAAACTAGAAACCTTCTACATACACACCTCAACGTAAGTGTACTTTACTGCATTTTTTTTTTTACTTTGTATGTACTTTTCGGTGAGCTGGAACCAATTACCCAATATCCCATTGAAACAATGGATTCGGTTAACGGAATTTTTGGTTAACGAACGACCCTCTGGAAAGAATTGTGTTCGTTAACCGAGGGACCACTGTACTTATTTTTAACCCACAGTAAGGCATACTAAGACAAATTACGTATCAATAATACTACATTATGCAAAAACAACATTTTTAAAGATCAGAATCACATCAAAATATTACACGACAGTTCGCAGAGGCGGGAAAAATATGAAGTTGTACTAAATTTAATTTTTGTAAGAATCTTGTTGCTTGACAACACTCCATAAAATGTGTGTTAAACTTCCTTTAGACAGTATATGTGTACAGTATACATGTGTGAGTTTTGTATTTGTTGAGAAATATAGTTACCTGTATATTAGTACTGTGACAATACTGTACTGTGTTACAGCATAATGGAAGTTCCTGGGAGAATAGGTGGGAGAGCTTCCTAGCAGGAACTAGTGCCAAGGAATTGCCACACTGTACTGAGCTCAAGTTCCTCATACGAGGAGGAATTCCCTACCAGTATAAGGTGAGTTTTGGCACTTGCTGTATATGGTAAATAGAACAGTACAGTATATGTATATATTATTACACCCTTCACAATATGACAACATAATGTTTTCTAGACATTTTGAAGGTTACTGGAGTAACACTTTCAAGTATTACACTGTGATTCTCTTGCTGGCAGCCCTGGAGTTATGTTAACAACTGTTATTTATGAGAAAAAAACAAGAGAGAGTATCATAAATTATGGATATATTAGCTATACTCTGGGGTAAGTGGGGAGCAGCCTTCATTGTGCATCATACAAAAAATAGTATAAATTATATACGTATGTTAATCTATTACAGGGTAAAGTGTGGCGGCTCCTGATTTATTCTCAAATAAATCCTTTGAAGGCTGCGCTCCCCTCAAACTATTATAATGATCTGCTTGCCCGACGCACAACATCTTCTACCCTGGGCGCCGCTGCCAAACAAGTAAGATATTTGAGCTTTACTGTTGATAACCTCCAGTGATGATGGTTATGGTGGTGATGAGGGTATGGTGGTGGTGTTGGCATTGATGATGATGTTGGTGATGATGATGAGGTTGATGGTGATTATAGTGGTGATGATGATGAGGGTGATGGTGATAATAGTGGTGCTGATGTAACCTAAATCACAAGGTTGGAGCTTCCTTGTGGTGTACCATCTCTAGGAATGACTAATACAATAGTAGAAGTGTACATAATGCCACCTTCACACACACACACCAATAAGGGATTCCTTTGCCTGGTTGAGTACTGACTGTAAGTTCTCTTTTCAGATTGAACTGGACTTGTTGAGAACGCTGCCGAACAACCGCCACTATGAATCCTTCCACTCAGATGGTATAGCGAGGTTGAGAAGGGTGTTGCTGGCTTATTCCCGCCATAATCCCGATGTTGGGTATTGTCAGGTGAGCCACACGGTCATATTGCATACATTATGATTTTATGTTTTAACCTGTCAACTTGTTTACCTTTCTACCAACTCTGCTTATCTATCTGTTCTTCCATCCATGTAGCTACCTGTTGTACCATCCATGTTTTAACCTGTCTTTCTATCCAGGTAATTGTCCACATCCAGTGCCTGACCCCATATCCTGCATGTCAGACCCCCCCTCAACCATCCTGAATATTCCATGGCTCATATTTCTCATAATGATCTGAACAATATTTTGTATTAGTCGTTCCAACAGTCTGGGTCATTAGTACTGCTCCTCTGTTGTACCAGTTGCTCATTATAGAGTCCAAGTATTTAGATTTTCTTAGTCACCAGTACATCACCTCCCCATTATGTTCATGCAAGTAACAAACTATACTTCGATATTTACATTTACAAAACAAGAAGTGTTTACTGAATCCTCTCTCAGTCTAGCACCTACCAGCAGTCTTGTTCAGTCTTTTTGGCTTTTTCAGTTTTACACATTTACTACTGCTTGTAATGGGGATTTTGGTGGTTCAGTAACTTAATACTTTGTAGTTCACTTAGGGAATGTCTAATTATATCTCATTTCACCTTTAATCTCTGATTTCAGGGTCTGAACCGGCTAGTTGCCATAGCTTTACTGTTCCTCAATGAAGAGGATGCTTTCTGGAGTCTGGTGTACATTGTGGAGTACTTGATGCCACCTGATTACTATAACAAGAACCTCTTAGGGTCTCAAGTGGATCAGGTAAGACAAATTAAGGAAGTGACCTTATTATTAGTTGTGTAACAGATACAGGTACAGTAATAACATATTTGGTGCACATGATAAAGAAATAGTAAGTCAGTTACAGGGCCAATCAGCTGTGCAATTGGTAATGCCATACAGTATTACATAAATGTATTACCAGATGCAGTTGTTACATAATATTAAGATTTGTTTTCATTAAATGTTTGGCAGCCTATTGGTCAACTCATACTAATGGAAAAATTCTCTTAACTCTTCAGCGAGTCTTGAAGGATTTGGTCAGCGAGAAACTACCTCGACTTAATGCTCACCTAGATCATCACGGACTTGATATATCGCTCTTTACCTTCAACTGGTTCCTGTGTGTCTACATTGATATTATTCCGCCAATTACCTACCTCACAGTCTGGGATTCTTTTTTATATGAGGGATCTAAGGTGAGCCTCTATTGGGTATCATTCTGTTACAAATCAGTTAAATTATATAAGTATGGAATAAAATTTTGTCTCCAATACCAAAAGATTAATAGTTTAAAGTCTGTAGCTCATTTCTTGACCATTCTCTACGGCTTTTACAAGTTATTGTTGTTGTATTCTGTAACTCTCACCCATGCAACTTCTCATGTCTTTAACTACAATCTTACTGACACTTGTAATTTTTGAACCCTCCCAATGCCTTCATGATGACTAGAAATGAGCAGATACACACATATACATTATCTCTTCATTCATAATTCATGGATCATTTTTCAGGTGGTCCATGGAAAAGCCAAAATAAATTCAAATAAACATTACAACATAGTTTTAATTGGATCGTAACAAATTATATTTACTTTCATTTTTATTAGTAATATTCTTAGCTCTGGTAGCATGTGAGTCTTCTGTGTAAACTGTACTGAGAACCCCTGCCATGTTACCTCCACCACCAGGCCTCTTATTTATGCTGTAGATATAAAGGAAAATAAAGATATTTGCCCTCTCTCTCTTCACAGGTTCTCTTTCGTTATGCTCTTGCCATATTCAAGTTGTGTGAAGAGGGAGTTTTGGAAAGAGCTGACTACATGGAGATTTTTAATTACCTCCGCTCTGTCCCGGAACCCATCACAGACATCCCCAAGTTACAGGAGGTGAGTACAGTACAATATTTGTAGAGTTTTACTTATTTTTAAAGGCAGGTGTTGTGTTTAACTATTTGTTTACTCTTAAATGGGGACCATTATCTGTGGAAGTTAACTGTTAAGACAGTGGCCATCATTTGTGGAAGTTAGCTGAAAGGACAGTGGCCATCATTTGTGGAAGTTAGCTGTAAGGACAGTGGCCATCATTTGTGGAAGTTAGCTGTAAAGACATTGGCCATCATTTGTGGAAGTTAGCTGTAAAGACATTGGCCATCATCTGTGGAAGCTAGCTGTAAGGACAGTGGCCATCATCTGTGGAAGCTACCTGTAAGGACAGTGGCCATCATCTGTGGAAGCTACCTGTAAGGACAATGGCCATCAACTATGGAAGCTAGCTGTAAAGATATTGACCATCATCTGTGATTAAAATTACCTTAAATAATATTTTTAGGATATCAAAAAGGTATGTAACAGGTCTCAGCTGCTGATTTGATTCTTTGTATGCATGAAGTATGTTGTGTTAGTGTATTTGTTATTTGTCACAGTTTGTATCATACATATATAAAAGGCATGGGTAAAAAAAAATTTAGGTCCTTGCTTACATGTAACATTCTAGAGTGGAGTCAGCTTCAGTTATGTGGGCATCGTGTCACAGGCAGAATGAGATGGATAGTTTAGGGATGAATTTTCTTTGGGGTTTAACTGAAAGTCACTTTATTGAAAGACATTTTATTGCTCCAAAATTTTTGACATATCAGCATGTAAGTAAATACAAATCGTGGTTGAGTTATGGTATGCCAAGAAGAGTAGGGAGCTTTAATACACTGGCTTCTACGGATAGATAAATCAAAGTGTTTACTGTGAACCTGCCTTAACTCTGATACAGTCCAACAAGTACCAGCTAGGTAACCTTGTTCATCCCTGTGAGACAAGGGCCATACAAAGCTAGTTTGGGGAAGGACAAGTAAAAAGTTAGCATCACTTTGAAATATCTGTTGTATTCTATCAAACAGACTTCAGAATCTAGGCGGACATTAGTAGCACAACAAGAAACATTTCTGCCACAATTCTTATACACTACAGTACAGTATAGTACAGGCTGAGAGTGAGTCAGAGAGAGTGTGTTGTTCCTAATGTTGTACCTCAAATGTTCTTGTTACTTAACCTCACACTTGACCTCACTCTAGATCTGATAGATGGAGGTTTTTTTCCTTATGGAGTGTAAACGTTTTTTTTTTTTTATGTATTAGTCGTTAAGTGGGTCGATCCCTATAATACTTAAGTTTTGACATATACTTAATTGGAATGTTAAAACTACAGACATATAGTTTGATTATTTGTTCCTACTTGCACCACAACTCAAGCACTGTCTAAGAATGATGGCTGGAAGTGTAGTATGTATGGTGCAAGGGCAACAGAAGGGTCTATTGTCACCATACAGGAGACCTATAACATGTATCGTTTATCTAAGTCTAAACTAATTCTCAACAGAACCAGAAACAAATCAGATATTTCTTTTACATATCGTAAGTATCTATACATCTTTATATAATATTTTTAAAAGCTTACGAGTTCATAGGGAAAATGTGGAGAATACTGGAAATAATTTTGTCATGAGCCATCACATCACACCAGTGGAATGTTTTATTCAGCACACATATGGTAAAAGAATAGCTGCTTAAGACAGCTGGTTCTGGTATAAATATTTTAATGATAATCTTAATTATTTGACACTATAATCAGTGCCCCTGTATAACACACTTGATATTGGGTTACATTACATTATTTAACACATTCTATGTTGTAACTACAGTACTGTACCATACTCAGCTGGCCTTGGCTATATTAATGTTGAAACAAGTTATTTTTTAAAGTATAGACAAATGGTTCAGTTGACAGTACAGATTGTTTTGTTGTGTTTAGTTTGATAATCATTAGTTATTTCTGATGTACTGTATGATGTATAAGATTATCAGCAATAATTTTACAATTAGTTGGCAGTAAAGTGATTGTTATCCTTTGAAAGTTTATTGGTGTAGTGCGGGGACTTGTGAGGGATCACTGTGGGAGAAGTTTCAAAGTGTATCATCATCTCTCCACATAGTATTTGTGCTCAGTGTGACAACCTTGGATTTTTTTATAACTTGGTTCACTATTTGTCTTGGTACTGATGAACTAAATCTAATGCTAGTTTTAATTAGCATTAGGTTTTGTCATGGCATTGATTATCTTAACTTAATCCTAGTTATAATTTGTGTCAGTTTGTCATGGAAGTGATGTGTTACACATGGCTGGTTGTTGTGGTTGTCTCAAGGATGATAAGTTGGCAACAGTTCTATCCAAGTAATGAAAGTGTTTTGTTATTAATGAATCGTATAAGTGAGAGCGCAACCACAGATGTGTGCTGAATATCCAGTTTGAAGTATAACTTTTTAAGTACAGTAAAGCACTTGATCTAGGTATCCTCAGGTGTGAGGACCATCACTTTACCTTTACTCACATGAGCTTCACGCAGTAGTTATACGAGAGAAGTTAAAGGAGTGATAAGTTATATTACATTTATATATATTTATATATATATTGCCCCTACTTGAAGGTAAACTGACATCTTTGAGATGTCAGAGTCAGTTCTTGAAAAAGATTGATATTTTGTTAAATTCGATTTTAAGAGCATAATTTTTTCCATTGAAGTTACATGATGATAATGTAATTAAATTCACAGAATTTTAATTTTTCTTTAAAAATTTAAGTCTAATGACTTTAATTACTGATGGTCTATAACTAGATAAAAAATAAATTAAAAGGAGAATATGCTACAGTAAGAAATATCTTAATGATATACCTGGAGATAATTTTCCTATTTATTCCCAGATGCTGAAAAATACTTCATGACAAGTTCTTGATAAACTCTTGTGCTTGGAAAAGTTTCATAAACTTTACTCAGTGTAAATTATTTTTCTTAGCTGTGTATTATCATGTACTCTCTGAGGGACCAATAAGGGCTCGTGCAGATAAACTAATAAAATTTGGCATATCGTTGACAAAACTAGACTTGTTATTGATAATACTGTAATTATTAACTTTTAGCTATGTTTGCCATATTCTCCTTTGTGTTGTTAGAGCCAGAGATTTACAGCTTCTTGGCAATCTGAGCTCGGTGCAGAGCCTTATTCCGCTTCTCACGCCTGTCCCTCTTCTCCTTCAGCTTGTCCTTTACCTTATCCTTACGTACAGACTTCTTCCAGCCGTGCTTCTTTGGGCTGTACTTCTTGGGAGGCCTGTGGGCCTTAGCCTTAGTAGATGGGGTACTTCCCTCTTCCTGTGAGGAAGGTGCAGCGGGGGAAGGTTTGTGATGTGTCTTGTTAACCCTGTGTGCCTTAGGGGGCCGGGCTGTTACGTGGATTAGCCTCTCTGACTCCATGGGAATATCATCCTGTTAAGAGAGAGACAATAATGTAACTGTTGGTATAAACAAGGTATGTGGTAGAGTGGCAGTCTTGTACAGTTTAACCCATCTATAGTAGAAGAATAGATGTTGTTAATTTACAGGTTTGTATTGTAAGGAGATAGTGAAAGAAGATTGTTATTTGTGAAGCAACATATTTGTTTTGTGTGTTAAACAAATACAACTTTATCCCCATCCTTACTACATGGTAGAAGCTTCTGCAGTATGATGGCAAAATACATACTTAATGGAGGTAAAGTATATGATTTGTGGAAAATATGTTATTTTACAGTACAGTATACTGAACTGAAACGTTGAAAACTCAGTTAAGAAGTGTTAAATCAAATAAAAAAATTTACATTACAAAAATATATGCAGTATATAAATCAATTCTTCTTTTCACTATCACATACTGTATTACCAAAAATTACATATTACAGCTGCATACAAAATGAAAGCTGAAAATACACATAAAGGCAACTGATACATAGAAAATGGGAAAAAATTCTAATACAGAAGGTAAACAAAACCCGTAAAACAGTTGAGAGTCGTAGGACACACGGTGAGTGCAAAAAACACACTGGCTGAAAAAAAAAAGTTTGAGAAGAGTCGACAAACCAAACAACACCAAAGGAAAGAAAATTATTGAAGAAGCGCCGCCACAAGAAGAAGACAAACACTTGTGGGAGAAAGAGTCTTCTACCTTGGTGCCATTCTTGCCCTTGCCTCCGGTCTTGTGCTGGTCGCTGGTGTTGGTGGCGGAGGATACCTGGGGCGTGCGGTTGGTGATGAGGTGGGTGGCTGTGGCGTCTCCACCACGGGGCACTCTGTTGGTTATAAGGTGCTTCCCTACTGCCTCATCCCTCCTTGGCTGTTACAAGAGGACCTTATATTAGCAGACCCTTGTGTTGAGTGTGTGTGTGTGAGAGAGAGAGAGAGTTGGTGATGTGTGTGTGTGTGTGTGTGAGGTCGTGATGTGTGATATTCAGTACTGTAATGGGATGTTGTATAAATACATTATACAAATAACTGTGTACAGTGCAGCACTTAAAACTAAATTCGTATGAGGGAGGAAGGTCAGTAAGTGTTGGTGAACTTTTCTCATGTGTAAAATGTTGAACAGGGTACAACAGAGAACAGTCCCCACACGCTGTAAGAACAACCCTGTGCAGGTACTGTACTTGAGGTTATGATCTTTTTGTCTGAGTCTGTTTGTCTTTATCTATCTATCACCACAAGTCTATTACCTGAAAATTTTGAGTTGCAAGGACCCAGATCATTATTGACTGGAAGGAACTATATTGAAAATTAGTCTGCCTTCTTTTCACACCCTTATTTTTTAATAAGAAAACTAGGTAGTGTGGATGATGAGAGTTCCCACTTAGGGTTAAAGGGCAGGAGTCTTCACCATCATCGACTACACTCACCACTGGACTATAAATGATGGATTAATCTTGTAACGTCATTTATAATCAAGTGTAGATTAGGTCACTTACATTTCCTCCTTCTGTGTGCTGCTGAGGTGAGTGGGAACTGGGGAGTTGAATCACTAAATACTGGACTTTCTACCTGGACAACATACAGTATACTGTGTCCAGTATAAGGGTGGAGAAGCAGGTGTGTTAGAGGGTGAGAACTGCCTGGGTGATAAGGGATGACTTTCTCCTCCCACACTGCTCTTGTACTAAAGGATAAAGTTACAAAGGGAAGGTCAACTGGTTTTGTATTAGTTCTAGTCAACTATGTCAGGTTCTGGGACCTTTGTTTCTTCAACCTGTACAGGTGTATGGCTGTACTTGGCTTACCTGGACAGATGTGTGGCTATACTTGACTCACCTGATCTAATCTTGGCTATCAGATAGTGTTTAAAGAGTAACGCCTCATATTCCAGAAAAAGATATGATTCCTATGTCAATTAGTATTGTAAGATGTGAGTTAGTCATGATTATGACATGGTTATTTGTGTTTTGTCTTGGGGACACAGCTCCATCTGTGTTATCACTGCCCCAGAGAAGTTGTCCAATAAGCTGTTCCTTCCTGTGTTCACTTAGTCTAATGGAACAATTCTTCACATCATTTTGGAATACAGTATAATGATAATCCATTATTAATTATTTAACTGAATTATAATGCTGTTCATAATCATCATTATGAATGATAATGAATTATATGATATGATAATATAATGTTAAATAGTGTAGCTAGACTATTTCACTTGTAGTCACTGCCATTCAGTAAGTGTAGTGGCTACAACACTGTCTTGTATTATAATTATTTTTTTTAGGAAGTAAGATAATTTTAAGTGTTGATAATGTGTCACCAGCATAACATTTAGTTATACTGATGCTACAGTATTGTACTGTTAATTATTTACACACTAGGCTATCAGGAAGGGAAATACCTCTTATCAAAATACTTGTAATTATAAAACAAATATTACTGATTATAATATAGCCAGTGTTTTTATTTATGTATGAAATAATTATTAATCTCATGCAGGTACAGTACAGTACAGCACACTGCAGTACATTTTGTCAGGGGTATACTGTACTGAACAGTTATTTATTATCATATGCCAATACAGGTAGTCATTATGTTGTGGTGACCGGACATTTGATATGATTGTGGGGTTCGGTAGTTAGAATTTATCTGCAGTGTACAGGTGTGCACACATGTGTACACAAAAATATGTGACTGTTGACACATATCTCCCAGGGTGTGTCAACATTGATGTTATATTGACAGTGTTAGTATAACTTGTGGTGTATGTGTTGTGGTGGTGTGGGTGTTGTAGTGGTGTGGGTGTTGTAGTGGTGTGTCACACAGGCAGACAGGGTGTGGTAGGGTTCTAGCTAAGAGTACTGTAGATGATACACAAATGGTCATTGGCTGAAATTAAACAGTAAGCCTTGGTGTTATTTGCTGAGGAAACACATACACACATTATGTGCCCCGGTGCAACCAATGAGTTACCTTGTGAAGAAATGTGCACAACTGGTCTTTAGTTATTGTTTTATATAGTATTACAGTAGTGTGGTGTGGAAAATGTCATTCTTTTCACACCATAACAGTTATTAATGGTTCATGGTAGGTGAAAATGTGTTTGGGAGAAAAAAATTATTTACAGTGTCCATATCCGGATTCAGATGTGGTGTTTAATAGGTCCTGTGACTGGTGATTAATAAACATGCAATGGTGTGTCAGAAAATGTAGCACTACAGGGTGGTTGCTCCATTATCTGACCCATATTAAAAAGTAATAACTCCAGAAATTGTACAGGTAGAAGTCATTGGTTTTATTATACTTGAGGGACAACTCATATATTTATTTTACTTGTCTTAGTAGACTTCCACATGTGCACCGTGGAAGGGTTTAAGGCTCACTGACCTCTTAAGAAGGTTGAGATGCTGGGGCAGGCCATTAGGTAATCCAGGGTTATATTGGGTCATACTTGGTGTTACGGGAAAGGAGGTGAGGGATGGTGATGTGTGACTGATACTTGCAAATTGAAATACAACTTGTAATCTTGATAAACAACTTGCCAGATTGTTATACACTTATGACATTGCCATACAACTAGCAACATTGCCATTTAACTTGCCATATTGCTTTACAATTAGCAACATTGCCATACAATCTGCAACATTGAAAGACAACTTGTAATGTGTTGAAGGCGACATCATACCGTGGGAAGATGGTGAGAGCTACATCGTATCAGGTTTAGCGTGTAGGGTGATAATATAAGGGGCTACACACACACACACACACACACACACACACACACACACACACACACACACACGGGGATACATGACTCCTTTGGTGTATTACGTGTGTGTGTATGTGTGTCCTCGACTGGCAGTTATAAGATCTATTTTTTATTTATTTATTTGCATGTATTTATTTATTTTTTACGTTAGTGAGGGTGGTAGTATTATAGCTTGTTGTCCCAGCATAGAGAGTAGACGAGTTTGGTGACGGTGACCCGGACGTCTCTCTCTCTCTCTCTCTCTCTCTCTCTCTCTCTCTCTCTCTCTCTCTCTCTCTCTCTCTCTCTCTCTCTCTCTCTCTCTCTCTCTCTCTCTCTGTTTTTATTGGTCAGTTTGTTCCGTTAACTTATTTCTTATATTTACTTCCATTTACCATATCCCTGTTTGTCTATTTATTTTATTTCTCTCTTTATTTGTCTCTGTTTTCCCCTCTGTTTATTTCTCTCTCTATAATTCTCTTGTTTTGTCTTCTCTGTTTATTTTGGTCTATTTTCCTCTTATTTATTTCATTATCTTTGTGTCTCCATCGTTCTCTGCCTCACCCTACCCGTCTCTTTTTAAGTATATTTGGGTATAATTGTTTGTAGAATTCCTCTATTTTCTCTTTTATTAAATTTTGTCTCTTCCTTACTTTTATTATATTTTTATTGTCATTATTCTTCTATATCGCATTTTATTATTTTTATTGTTTTTTTTTTTTTGGCATATTTTGTGTTATTTTTGTTGTCTTTCGTTATTCATTTCTTTTGTCTGTTTCATGTTTATTATTATTATTATTATTATTATTATTATTATTATTATTATTATTATTGTTGTTGTTGTTGTTGTTGGTCTCGTTTTTCCCTTCATTATCAGTTTATTTTGTTGTATATTTTTTGTTGCGTTATATTTTGTCTTTATTTTATGCTTTTGTAGTATGAGTGAGACCATAAGGGAGGTGGGAGGGAGGGAGGGAAGGATGATGGGAGAGAGGTGCGAGGAAGGAGGAATGGGGGAAGGACAAATAGAGGTAAATAGAAGGAAAGTTGAAGTATATACTGGCTTGGATGTTGATGACGTCACAACCTTACCTGACTCTCATAAGCTGACCCGAGTGTGACGTCACATCAGGATATAGACAGACAGACAGACACTAACCTTATCTTCGTGTTTCTTTTCAATGTTGTGTTCGGTGATGTGTTGTAGCTGCAGTTCCTTCTTGAGGTCGTGCTGTCCAGCCGATCCTCGGTGTACGGACCCTGTGCCACCGTTACCACCCCTGTGCACGGCTCCCTTACGTGCCTCGGCCTTGTGTAAGGCGCCTTCAGTAGTCCTGTGGGGCTGGGCGTGGTGCATGGCGTCATGGGTAGGCATCTCCTTCTTATGTACCACCTCCGCACGGTGCTGCTCAGGCTTGTGGGCAGGGCCGTGTTCCCCTGGAGGAGTAGGAGGAAGAGGAGGTGTTAATGGTGGGTTATACTCCACTGTTTATGTCATCTTGGGGTGACAATATACATAGATTTTACTGCATTAAGTGTAGTGCAAGACACAACCCCTCCGCCTTCATATACCCTTTATATATACAGTCTAGTGGTCGATAATAGTACAAGTGTTTGTGGTAAGTTGTGTGTAAACCTCAGTCAGTCTTACTAGGGGTCATGACACTAGCGGACGTCAGTGAAGGGAAATTTTACGAGATACATATTACATTTTTTTCCATAGGTAAACATTGGCTTTTATTATATGTAAGAGGATAATAATTCCACAAAACTAAATACACAACAAATATTACAACATAACACGACGGACAAGATTCTATTTACTCTTATTAAAGAACATGTCAAGGCGGACTCCATGACTCCTCTTAAGATTTGTTTTGCTTCTGTCCATGTTGTTTTGTTCAAAGAAAAGTTTATTTTAGGAATTATTTAAAGTATTCGGGAAGTATTGTCGTTAATGGTGTTTTAATTGAACAAACACTAACAGTTCATTCACCAAGTAATAATTACAGTGTATAAAATGATACAGTGGGGGAGCTTAAGAGGCGGTGATCATGCCTGGCGTTTTAAAGAGGCAATTGGTGTGTGCGTGTGTGACCTTGATGGACCTCCAGTGTGTGTGTGTTTTTGTTTACTGATGTGTATGTGTGTCTTTGTTTACTGGTGTGTGTGCGTCCGATCAACGAAGTTAATTAAACGTTCGGTGTGGTTAGTACTTGGACGGGTGTGCATGATCGCCTGGGAACACCGAGATGATGATGACGATGACGTGATAAAGACTTTAAGACCTTACTGGAAATACCTATCTGATGGCTTTGTTTGGCTGTCCTTGGTCAAATTAACTAAATATAAATTACAATTATTATTTTTTATTATGTTAGTATGTGGGAATGTATGTGTACTGTATGTATGTTTATGAATGTATGTATGTAATGTAATGTATGCATGTATGTATTTATGTGTGTGTGTGTTTATGTATGTACGTCAGGTGGTGGTGGTGGGAAACAGTTTAAATAGATATATTAATTAGCCACATTAACACTGTCTTCACCACAATGACTCAGCAGTACACAGGACACTGGCCGGGCGCCCTCTCCTACATTCATACATTTATCTCATGACTGGTGGCGTGAGAACTGTCTCCCTCTTAAGCTGGCGACCAAGCTGGCGTCCAAGATGGCGTCTCAATTGCCCCAAGACTCGAGAGGTGGTAAAGAGTAGCTTGGGTATAATGATACTTGTATATACGGCGTTGTGATTGGCTGTGCTCCTTCATGACTTATATGCTGTGTTGTGATTGGCTGTGGTGTGATATCTTGCTCCTTCATGACTTGTGATTGGCTGAGGTATTATTAAGACTTGTAAATCGGTGCTGTAATTGGTTTTTAAAAGGCGATTTGTGTGTGTGTGTGTGTGTGTGTTGTAGAGGCGGCAGTGTGTGTGTGTGTGTGTGTGTGTGTGTGTGTGTGTGTGTGTGTGTGTGTGTTAAATTAAAGTGGTGTAAGCGACCCCCAGCACGCCACTAACACCCCTCACCCTACTACACAAGGTCACCCCTGTAGGTTCATGGCTCGTTATGTAGTCTTCCGCTCTCCTTGGGGGGGGGGGGGGGGGTGAAATGTCTCTTTTGCCGTTATCATCCGTTCGTCTGTCTTTCCGTCCGTCCGTCCGTCTGTCTTTCCGTCATCATCCGTCCGTCCGTCTGTCTTTCCGTCCATCCTTCCGGAAGTTGGGAACACCTCAGATCAAACTGATAATATATACTGATATTTTGGCCACATCCTGTCTATTATTTAATCAGTGGGAGAAGGAGGAGGAAGGGGAACAGGAGGAAGAAGAGGAGGAGGAGGGGTAGCAGGAGGAAGAAGAGGGGGAGGAGGGGGAGCAGGAGGAAGAAGAGGAGGAGGAAGGGGAACAGGAGGAAGAAGAGGCGGAGGAGGGGGGAGCAGGAGGAAGAAGAGGAGGAGGAAGGGGAACAGGAGGAAGAAGAGGAGGAGGAGGGGTAGCAGGAGGAAGAAGAGGAGGAGGAGGGGTAGCAGGAGGAAGAAGAGGGGGAGGAGGGGGAGCAGGAGGAAGAAGAGGAGGAGGAAGGGGAACAGGAGGAAGAAGAGGCGGAGGAGGGGGGGAGCAGGAGGAAGAAGAGGGGTAGCAGGAGGAAGAAGAGGAGGAGGAGGGGTAGCAGGAGGAAGAAGAGGAGGAGGAGGGGTAGCAGGAGGAAGAAGAGGAGGAGGAAGGGTAGCAGGAGGAAGAAGAGGAGGAGGAGGGGTAGCAGGAGGAAGAAGAGGAGGAGGAGGGGTAGCAGGAGGAAGAAGAGGGGGAGGAGGGGGAGCAGGAGGAAGAAGAGGGGGAGGAGGGGGAGCAGGAGGAAGAAGAGGGGGAGGAGGGGGGGAGCAGGAGGAAGAAGAGGAGGAGGGGAGCAGGAGGAAGAAGAGGAAGAAAGCAGGAGGAAGAAGAGGAGGACGTGCCAGGGACGTGTTATAAGCAATATCCTGTTGAGGGTGGATCAGGCGGCAACCCTCACACACACACACACACACACACACACACACTCTATCACACCCTTACTCCTACACCCACACACTCTACCACACCCTCACACACCCTGACTCCAACACCCAACGGCTAGGGTTATTAAGCACCGTTCACTATAGGTCTCAGTTAAAGGTGTGTGTGTGTGTGAGACCTTGACCTATAATTGTTAAGGTCATGGGGGGGGGGGAAGGTCATATGGTCTGGTGATATCATGTGTTTATTTCTGGGAAGGAAGATGAGTGTGTGTTTGTTGTGAGGGGGTGAGGAGAGAGAAGTGAGGGGAGGTAACGAGAAGGGGTACTCACGTCGGTGGTGGTCGCCATGTTCCATACGGTTGGTCAGTTTGTGTTCCCTGGCCCGCTTGGTGAGTCGGGTCCTCTTGCCGCCTTCATTGTGGGGCTGTGGGGGGAGAACGGGGGTCACTCAGTACCTGGATGGTGGTGATGGTGGTCATAATGGTGGTGATGGTGGTCATAATGGTGGTGATGGTGATAATGGTGGTGGTGGTGATGATGATGAATGGTGGTAGTGGTGGTGATGGTGATAATGGTGGTGGTGGTGGTGATGATGAATGGTGGTAGTGGTGGTCATAGTGGTGGTGATGGTGATAATGGTGGTGGTGGTGATGATGAATGGTGGTAGTGGTGGTCAGTGGTGGTGATGGTGATAATGGTGGTGGTGGTGGTGGTGATGATGAATGGTGGTAGTGGTGGTGGTGGTGGTGATGATGAATGGTGGTAGTGGTGGTGGTGGTGGTGATGATGAATGGTGGTAGTGGTGGTTAATGATGTGAATGATGGTGATAAATGATGATGGTGAAGATAGTAATAATAATAATAAAACAATAACAACAATAATAATAATAATAATAGTAATAATGATAATGATGATATGAATAATAACAATAATAATAATAACCGTTATTTTCGACAACTTATGTAAGGAAATAAAGTTGTTTTTTTCCTTACTTAGAAAAAATAAAAACATAAAAATACATAAATGCAAAATTCTTGAGGCAGGAATTTAGATTTTCGTTTATTTTTTAATTCAGGGATTTTTTTTTCCGTCTACCTACAACATTCTTCTTCCCTCTCACTTCCCCTCCTCTTCCCTCTCCTACCTCTCATCTTTCCTTATCTTCCCTCTCATCATTCTCCCATCATTCTCTCATCTTTCCCTCCCCCTCATCCCCCACTCCCCCTCACCCCTCCCATCATTCTCTCATCCCTCTCTCCCCTCTCACCTCCCTCTCACCCCTACACGTGATAGGCAACAATGACATAGGAGAGAAACATTGTGGTTCTCTAGGGTAAAAGTTTTAATTAGTTTTGCTTCCCGTAAATCCCTCTCTGAGTGGGGGGGAGTGGGAGAGAGGGGGGAGGTGGAATAGCACTGTTACGACCTCAACCTAACACATAAGGTCGGTATTCTCGTCTCTTGTGTTGTGGTTTAGCCTTATGATGCCAGCCATTGTGAAGAGGCACTGACTGTGATGTTATTGTTGTTGATAGTGCTGGTGGTGATGCTGATGGTGATGAAGGTGGTGATAGTGATGATGGTGGTAGAGGTGG
Source organism: Homarus gammarus (assembly GCA_958450375.1). Taxonomy (NCBI): domain Eukaryota; kingdom Metazoa; phylum Arthropoda; class Malacostraca; order Decapoda; family Nephropidae; genus Homarus; species Homarus gammarus. The sequence continues at coordinate 88,609 of CAUDMG010000916.1, forward strand.
TGATAGTGATGGTGGTGGAGGTGGTGATGGTGGTGGAGGTGGTGATAGTGATGATGTTATTTTTGGTGGTGATGGTGACGATGGTGATGAAGGTGGTGGAGGTGAATGTGGTGATAGTGATGATGTTATTGTTGTTGATAGTGGTTGTGATTCTGGTGGTGATAGTGGTTAGTGCAACGGTGTGATGGTATAATGTTATTGCAAGTGTCTGGAAAATAACGACTATGCTCCTTTATTGGTAGTATCCCTCCCCCTCTCCCCTCTCCCTTCCCCTCCCCCTCCCCTCCCCTCCCCTCTCCCCTCCCCCCTCCCCTCCCCCCTCCCCTCTCCCCTCATTCCGTTTCCAGGTGCCGCGCGAAGCTCACAAGGAAAGGGGGGGGGGGGACTCCTTATATTTGTCACGGGTTCTCCCCTCACCTGTACTCTCCCCTCACGTTTACCCTCCCCTCACCTGTACTCTCCCCTCACCTGTACTCTCCCCTCACCTTTACCCTCCCCTCACCTGTACTCTCCCCTCACCTTTACTCTCCCCTCACCTGTACTCTCCCCTCACCTTTACCCTCCCCTCACCTGTACTCTCCCCTCACCTTTACCCTCCCCTCACCTGTACTCTCCCCTCACCTGTACTCTCCCCTCACCTTTACCCTCCCCTCACCTGTACTCTCCCCTCACCTGTACTCTCCCCTCACCTTTACCCTCCCCTCACCTGTACTCTCCCCTCCCCTCACCTGTACTCTCCCCTCACCTGTACTCTCCCCTCACCTTTACCCTCCCCTCACCTGTACTCACCCCTCACCTGTACTCTCCCCTCACCTGTACTCTCCCCTCACCTGTACTCTCCCCTCACCTTTACTCTCCCCTCACCTTTACCCTCCCCTCACCTGTACTCTCCCCTCTAGCTGGGGTGAGGGAAGCGATGTGTGTGATCAGGTGCCAATAACAATATCTGATTGGTAGACTTTCCTCCCTCTCTTTGCCTTCCCTCCTTCATTCCTTCTTTCTTCCCTTCCTTTCTCTCTTCCTTCCACCCTTCCTTCTTCCTCCTTCCTTCCTTCATTCCTTCTTTCTTCCCTTCCTTTCTCTCTTCCTTCCACCCTTCCTTCTTCCTCCTATCCTTCCTTCTTTCCATCCTTCCTCTCTTCCTTCTTTCTCTCCATCCTTCTTCTCTTCCTTCTTTCCTCCTTCCCTTCCTCTATTCCTTTTCCTTCTCAACTTCCTCGTTGTATTCCACCTCCCCACCCCCCTCCCGTCCACCTCTCCCCACCCCCCTCCACCTCTCCCCACCCCTCCACCCACCCCCCTCCTCCACCTCTCCCCACCCCCCTCCACCCCTCTCCCCTCCACCCACCCCTCCCCACCCCCCTCCCCACCCCACCCCCCTCCCCTCCACCCCTCCCCACCCCTCTCCCCACCCCTCCCCTCCACCTCCTCCTTATAAGAATGTTTTAATGACGAACTCTTGTTGTTAATGTGAGATGAATGTTGAGTGAGGGAATGTTTGGTGACGGGATGGGAGACATAACGCCAACCTCTGTATTGATTTCCTCTCGTCTGTGTGTGTGTGTGTGTGTGTGTGTTTGTTTTACTTTTTTTTCTGGCTTGGTTATTACCCGCCTCACTTGGGCTGACTGATAATGTTGTTACCGCGTGAGTTCAGGTTAATGCAGGTCCGTCTTAACGTCACCCATCCCTCACAGGCGGTAAACAGTCTTCAGTAGGTCAGTAAATGGCGTCATGAAGGTCGACCCAGGCATAGGAGGGTCAGATGTGTATATATTTGACGCCAGATGTGTATATGTGTGGCACCAGATGTGTATATATTAGAGTAGCCTTGGTGTCACCGTATGTGTGTTTCTGGGAGGCTGCGATGTGTGGTGGAGCATACTGTGACGTCATTTGCATTGGCCATTTAAAAACAAGGGAGAGCAAGCCATGACGTCATCAGTAACCAATCAGAGAGTTGAGAGGGCGTGGTAACATCATTAATAGTACCCAATCAAACAGAAAGAAAGCCCCCCCGACGTTTTCAGTAACCAATCAGAGAGTCGAGAGGGCGTGGTGACATCATCAATAGTAACCAATAAAATAAAAAGGAAGCTCCGACGTCATCAGTAGCGACCAATAAAGTAGAGAGGAACCCCTGACGTCATATTCAGCTTTTAATCAGAGAGATGACTGACGTTCTGGATGTTATTTCGGGTGACTGCTGGTTCATAAGCCTTGACCTGTGACATTAGTGTTTATATACAGCAGCGACTGTTTATTTGTTTGTCCGTCTGTGTTGACATTTTACTGACATCTATAACATACTGCGACCGTGTGTGTGTGGGGGGGAGGGGGGCGCTTTGGTGTATATTATGCTCGGTATGGGGCTAGGTGTATATTATGCTCAGTATGGGGCTCAGTGTATATTATGCTCGGTATGGGGGCTAGGTGTATATTATGCTCGGTATGGGGCTAGGTGTATATTATGCTCAGTATGGGGCTCAGTGTATATTATGCTCGGTATGGGGGCTAGGTGTATATTATGCTCGGTATGGGGCTAGGTGTATATTATGCTCAGTATGGGGCTAGGTGTATATTATGCTCAGTATGGGGCTCAGTGTATATTATGCTCGGTATGGGGCTCAGTGTATATTATGCTCGGTATGGGGCTCAGTGTATATTATGCTCGGTATGGGGCTCGTTTGTTTTGGTTTGATTTGTTTATGAGTGTGTCAGGGAGGAGGGAGAAGTCAGCTCTGGTGGACCGTCACACGTGTTTGCTTTGTTTACCTTTGTATTGTTTGGAGCTTTGTTGTTTTGTTTGTTTTTCCCCAACAAATTCGGCGTTCATTTGGCGTTCATCTTACTACGTTCACCACCTGACCTTCATCTTAACGTTCTCATAACACCGGGCCGCACATGAAGCTCCTCTGTGTCTTGTTTACTTGTTTATGGGCTTCATTGTTTGTTTGTTATTATGTCTGTTTGTATACAATTTAATTTACTGTGTTTGAATTTGTGGGGGGGGGGGGGGGGGAGGGAAACAGGGAAAGAATTTGAGTAAAGGGGAAGAGAGAGAGAGGCAGGGGGAAGAGAAGGTGAGAAAAGAGGAGGAGGAAAGAGAAGAAGATAAAAAGGGAAGTGTGAAGGGATGAGAGAGAGGGGAGAGCGAGGAGGATAAATGAGGTGGGAACAAAGGGAAAGGAGTGAGAGAGTAAGATGGAAAGGCGCTGGGAGGGGAGATAGGAGGGAGGGGAGGATATATGCACACAGGAGTTGGAATTGGGCCGACGGGGGTAAGTGGTTTAGCACAGAGAGAGAGAGAGAGAGAGAGAGAGAGAGAGAGAGAGAGAGAGAGAGAGAGAGATCTACTTGTGGGAAGGAGGGGGGGGGGAGGGGAGATAGGGGTCACATACATACATACATACACGTACACTAAGGTAACATGCACGGACACACCCGGGATACACAGACATATACACACATAACAGGTACACACGCCCAGAGACACTCACACACACACAGGCAAACATGGCGTCATTAAGCAAGGTGATTAAGCTCCTCTATAACACAGGTACACACAGACAGGTACACACAGATAGGTACACACAGACAGGTACACACACACGCACACAGGTAAACAAGGCTCCATTAATCAAGATGAATAAGCTTCTCTACAGCACCAGTTTAATCAATGATGACTGAGGCTCTGGCTGGCTGGCTGGGCTGAGCTGGTTGTGGGGAGAGGGAGGTGGGGTGTGGGGAGGAGGAGGTGGGATGCTGGGTGTGGGGAGGAGGAGGTGGGATGCTGGGTGTGGGGAGGAGGGAGATGATGGACGTGGGGAGGAGGAGGTGGGATGCTGGGTGTGGGGAGAGGGAGGTGGGGTGTGGGGAGGAGGAGGAGGTGGGATGCTGGGTGTGGGGAGAGGGAGGTGGGGTGTGGGGAGGAGGAGGTGGGATGCTGGGTGTGGGGAGAGGGAGGTGGGGTGTGGGGAGGAGGAGGTGGGATGCTGGGTGTGGGGAGGAGGGAGATGATGGACGTGGGGAGGAGGAGATGGGATGCTGGGTGTGGGGAGAGGGAGGTGGGGTGTGGGGAGGAGGAGGAGGGATGCTGGGTGTGGGGAGGAGGGAGATGATGGACGTGGGGAGGAGGAGGTGGGATGCTGGGTGTGGGGAGAGGGAGGTGGGGTGTGGGGAGGAGGAGGAGGTGGGATGCTGGGTGTGGGGAGAGGGAGGTGGGGTGGAGGAGGTGGGATGCTGGGTGTGGGGAGAGGGAGGTGGGGTGTGGGGAGGAGGAGGTGGGATGCTGGGTGTGGGGAGGAGGAGGTGGGATGCTGGGTGTGGGGAGGAGGAGGTGGGATGCTGGGTGTGGGGAGGAGAATGTGTGTAATTGGGGGGAACCTAGAAGTTATCCCAGTTAGATATCGTGTTCCAAACTTCCGGTGCAGTTGGCGAGTTGTCCGAGCTTCCTGGACTATCCCTTTAACACTGGATCAGATAACTGGTTAACTTAGGATGTGGTTGTTGTGATGGTGATAACTTTTGCACCTTATAGAAAATCACGACAACGGGAGGTGAGGCGAGGTGAGGTGAGGGGAGGGTTGGGGAGGTGAGGTGAGGGGAGGGGTGGGGAGGTGAGGTGAGAGGAGGGGTGGGGAGGTGAGGGGAGGGGTGGGGACGACGGGAGTGGAATTGAAATCCTTAAATACTAACGAGGTGAAGTAGGGATTGGGGGGGGGGGGTGAGGGATGTCTACACTTTATACCCTGACGTGTTAAAGGAGGAGTCATTATTTAAACTTAAGGGGAGGGTGTAGGTGTAGGGGAGGGTGTAGGTGTAGGGGAGGGTGTAGGTGTAGGGGAGGGTGTAGGTGTAGGGGAGGGTGTAGGTGTAGGGGAGGGTGTAGGTGTAGAGGAGGGTGTAGGTGTAGGGGAGGGTGTAGGTGTAGGGGAGGGTGTAGGTGTAGAGGAGGGTGTAGGACAAGTAAGTCTCTCAGATATTGACAGACGCCCAGCTGTGATCCTACTGTAATCTCCCCCCCCCCCCCTCTGTCTGTCTGTCTGTCTGTCCTATTAAGTTAGATTATTATTCGGGTGTTTAATTATCTGAAAAAAAATAAGCTGGGGTGCCTACTCTTCACGTGATCCGTTTTCCTGATAATAGTATGGACACACACACACACACACACACCCACACACACACACCCACCCACACACACCCACCCACCCACCCACCACCACCAGACACTGTCACTCCCCGCCACTGCCCTCCACCGTCCTGTTGTCGACCTGTAATTGTAGGTGGTACTCCCTCACCTTCTGGTCCAGTCCTGACCTTCACCCGAGAGAGAGAGAGAGAGAGAGAGAGAGAGACTCAGATAGATAGTGATTATTGGTCCTCTCTTCTTCTCCTTCCCTCCCCCTCCTTCTCCTCCTAACCTGACCCATCTTCATCCCACCTGACCCAACCCGACCCGACCCGTCCCGTCCCGTCCCGTCCCGTCCCGATGTGCTTACCACCAGCTGTCGGATCATAACCCCGTGTTACTTGGTGCCTGTCTGTGGGTGGTAGTTGTGGTTGTTTCGGGGGGTGGTGAGAGAGAGAGTGTGTGTGTGTGTGTGTGTGTGTGTGTGTGTGTGTGTGTGTGTGTGTGTGTGTGTGTGTGTGTGTGTGTCTTTATCCACAATATTAAAACATACAGAAAAGCGCCGATAGACAGTCACACACAGATGAACAGATACACGTACAGACATATCAGACAACAGACAGACACACATGCATACGTCGGAGGGTGAACAGACAGACAGACAGTAAGATTTAGACAGGCGATGGACAGCCATTAAGATATAGAGACAAATATTCAGATATTAACAGATAGACAGGCGGGCCACTCAGGGATAGACAGAGTCTGAGGTGGTTCATCCTGCGCGCTGATTGGCTGAATACCGACGCCATTAACGTCTTTACGGCTGCTGTGTAACTACGGCTGTGCTCGTTACCTGCTCTATTGACACACCGGTCCATAGGGGTCTGAGGCCGGACCAGTGAGGATCAGAAGAAGTCGGTCCAGTGGGGTCGGGAGTCGGTCCAGGGATCAAAGGTCTGTCTACTGGGGTTAGGAGTCGGTCCAGGAGGTCAGGAGTCTGTTCAGGGGGAGGTGCGTGATCCCTGGCGGTGGGGTCGTCTTCGAGGGGGGGGGGGAGGAGGTGGGAAGATGAATACAAATAATGATAATAATTAGAAGAAAAAGAAGAGGGAAGGAAGAGAAGGAGAAGAAAGAGTTGGTGGAGGAAGGGGAAGAGAAAGTGGGATAGGTGGAGGAAGATAAGGAGGAGGAAGCAGTCAGCGATAAAGTGCAGCAGGAAGGAAGGAAGGAAGAAATTTTCTGAGAATAACGACTGATATAACTTTAAGAACCAGCGCCAACCTCTCTCTCTCTCTCTCTCTCTCTCTCTCTCTCTCTCTCTCTCTCTCTCTCTCTCTCTCTCTCTCTCTCTCTCTCTCTCTCTCGTACAGTCTAGTCAACACCGTCAAGGTCTTCCAAAAAAGATTCTTCCCACGGCTCCCCGGACAGTGCCAGGGTCTAGGTAGTGTGGCGGAGTGTTCTTCCTGTAGTGACATCCGATAACACGTTTCCACTGGTTGCACCGTGGCACTCCTCAGTGGTGGCACCCGGCGGCACTCCAGTAGTGGTACCCGTCGGCACTCCTCCAGTAGTGGCACCCGGCGGCACTCCAGTAGTGGTACCCGTCGGCACTCCTCCAGTAGTGGCACCCGGCGGCACTCCAGTAGTGGCACCCGGCGGCACTCCAGTAGTGGCACCCGGCGGCACTCCAGTAGTGGCACCCGGCGGCATTCCTCCAAGATCAATGGTCGACAGTGTTTCATTCCTACGTATCAAACACCGTCCTGAGCCAGATGCGGGGGGGGGGGGGGTGCACGGAGGCTGGTGGAAGTGTGGCAAACTAGAAGGAGACCAAGGAGGAGGAAGATGGTGAAGGAGAGGCGTGTGGGTGGGGAGAGAGTGATTAAAGAAGGAGAAATGTCTCTTCTTCCTTCTCTCTTCTCTTCCTTCGTGACGTAAGTGAAGAAGGAAGAGACCAATGAACAGGAGAGAGAGTACACTATACTATAGGTACATCAGTGTCATGTATTTACGTACAGCTCTTGTGTGAATATAAGTATCGATGTGTATGTGTACACCTATATCCTGTGTGTACATCTGCACGTGTGTACAGATGCGTCGATAATATAAAGGTAAGAGTTAAGACACACGACCCCGCTGTACAAGGTGACCCCCAGACACTCCCCGAGACTTGAGCGAGGCCAGAAAGTGCCGGGAAGTGCCAGGAAATGTCAGAATACAAGTGACTGACATTCATATGACAGAGGTTAATGTTGCCATATTGGAACAGTAACAACCTAACCTAGCCTAACCGCCAGCGTCTCCGTGGGTCGTCATACTCATCACCACAATAATAACGCGACAAATAATCGAACATGGCCGCCGATATTGCCAGCTGTGGGCGTTATGACGAGACGAGAGAGAGATGATAACAGCCTCCTCCCCCCCCCCCCCTCAGGATAACACTATAAACAAGCTACTTTAATCCAATCGCTTCTGTCTACCCAGCAGTAATTGGGATCTACTGTAGGTGTTAGTCGATCGTCTTCCGGAGTAATGATTAGCCAGTGCAGATAGTGAATTGTCCGATCTTCCTGGGTTAGTACTTAGATTACGATTATTTGATTTACGTTAATTCGGTTTACGATTATTTGGTTTACAATACAGGTTTTACGTCACGTTGCTGATGTATAATGCGGTGGCTGAGTGGATACAACGCTCGCCTCTCATCCTCAAGGTCGTTGGTTCGCTCCCAGGGCACGTTAGCTCACCCAACTAATATAACCAGAGTGCACCATAACCATCCAGGGTGCACCATAACCGTCCAGGGTGCACCATATTTATCCAGGGTGCACCATAACCATCCAGAGTGCACCATAACCATCCAGGGTGCACCATAACCATCCAGGGTGCACCATAACCGTCCAGGGTGCACCATATTTATCCAGGGTGCACCATAACCGTCCAGGGTGCACCATATTTATCCAGGGTGCACCATAATCATCCAGGGTGCACCATATTTATCCAGGGTGCACCATAACCTCCCTACTCAATTATTAGGGCAGTAAGGACCTTCTACAGGCGTGGAGGAACACAACTGCGACTTATTACTGAAAATCGATTAATGACAACAGCTCCTGACGGCGACGCTGACGGTGGTGGTGATGCTGTGGTTCATGGCAGCAGCTCCTGACGGGGAGACTGACCACACACACACACACAGTAGTAGGGTCACGTGACTGTCATTCATATTTGTCACACAGTAGAGGGGGGGGGTGGTGACGCCCTCATAAAGTGGAAGTATTAAGGTTTAGGGCGCGCGTGATGTGTCATAATGGCGTGTGTCAGGAGGGGTGGGCGTGTGTCAGGAATGGTGGGCGTGTGTCAGGAAGGGTGGGCGTGTGTCAGGAGTGGTGGGCGTGTGTCAAGAGGGTGGGCGTGTGTCAGGAGGGTGGACAAGGAGTAAGGGGATAAAGGAAAAGAGACTAACTACTGGAGGAAGACGAGTGAGTTGACCGTACTTCCTCTTCCCCTCCTCCCCCCTCAACCCCTCTTCTCTCTCCCCCATCCACCCTCACCCCCTCTCTCTCTCCCACCCTCAAACCCACCTCTCCCCCACCCTCATAGCTCCCTTTCCTTCACCTCTCCCTTTCCCACCATCACTTACCCTATCCACTGTCACTGACCCACCCACTGTCACCCACCCACCCCCTGTCACCCACCCACCCCCTGTCACCCACCCACCCCCTGTCACCCACCCACCCTTTGTCACCCACCCACTCACGGTCAGCGTTACCAACGCTCATTACTGGCAATATTTACTCACTTCCTTAACTCAGTTTACACTAACAACGTTTATATTGGCAATACTTGAAGCTGGCAACGTTTTCATTAATGCTTTTGTTACTTAACGTTTTAATTTATTGATTTTTTTTTTAATTTAAGCGTTTTTATCGTTATTAACGTTTCTATCATTATTTTCGTAATTATTAACGTTTTTATCATTATTTTCGTAATTATTAACGTTTTTATCATTATTTTCGTCATTATTAACGTTTTTATCATTATTTTCGTAATTATCAACGTTTTTATCATATATCGTTTCCACTAGCATTGTTCTGCTCCTCCCTTTTTCTCTCTTCTGTCCCTCCTTCTACACATCTGTATTTTATCTCCCTCCCCTTCCTTCCTTCCTTCCTTCCTTCCTTCCTTCCTTCCTTCCTTCCTTCCTTCTTCTTGCCCTCCTATTTCCTTCCTTTCTTCGGCTCTGTTTTCTTCCTTCTCCTACTTTCTTTTTTCTTACCTCTTCCCTTCCTCCTTGTTTCCTATCTCTTCCCTCCCTCCTTCTATTTCCTCTCTCGCTCTGGCCTTTCTTCTTCCTCTCTCTTCACTTCATTCTTCCTCCCTCTTCCCTTTCTTCTTCCTCCCTCTACCCTTCCTTCTTCCTCCCTCTACCCTTCCTTCTTCCTCCCTCTTCCCTTCCTTCTTCCTCCCTCTTCCCTTCCTTCTTCCTCCCTCTTCCCTTCCTTCTTCCTCCCTCTTCCCTTCCTTTTCCTCCCTCTACCCTTCCTTCTTCCTCCCTCTACCCTTCATTCTTCCTCCCTCTTCCCTTTCTTCTTCCTCCCTCTTCCCTTCCTTCTTCCTCCCTCTTCCCTTCCTTCTTCCTCCCTCTTCCCTTCCTTCTTCCTCCCTCTACCCTTCCTTCTTCCTCCCTCTTCCCTTCCTTCTTCCTCCCTCTTCCCTTCCTTTTCCTCCCTCTACCCTTCCTTCTTCCTCCCTCTACCCTTCATTCTTCCTCCCTCTTCCCTTTCTTCTTCCTCCCTCTTCCCTTTCTTCTTCCTCCCTCTTCCCTTCCTTCTTCCTCCCTCTACCCTTCCTTCTTCCTCCCTCTTCCCTTCCTTCTTCCTCCCTCTACCCTTCCTTCTTCCTCCCTCTTCCCTTCCTTCTTCCTCCCTCTTCCCTTCCTTCTTCCTCCCTCTTCCCCTCCTATTCCTACTCTGTGTTGCCTCGTCATACCTGGCCCCTCAACACAGCTGGTCTCGTCCCCTCACCACAGCTGGTCTCGTCCCCTCACCACAGCTGGTCTCGTCCCCTCAACACAGCTGGTCCCCTCACCACAGCTGGTCTCGTCCCCTCAACACAGCTGGTCTCGTCCCCTCACCACAGCTGGTCTCGTCCCCTCACCACAGCTGGTCTCGTCCCCTCAACACAGCTGGTCTCGTCCCTTCACCACAGCTGGTCTCGTCCCCTCACCACAGCTGGTCTCGTCCCCTCAACACAGCTGGTCTCGTCCCCTCAACACAGCTGGTCTCGTCCCTTCACCACAGCTGGTCTCGTCCCCTCACCCTCCATAACGACCTCGACGCCTCCTCCCCTCACCATTATTTCCCCTCTTCCCCTTAGCTACTCCCATTACTTCTACATATTCCCCCATTACTCGTGTGTTTTATCTTTATCCTCTGTCCTTCCTTCCCCTCCCTCCCCTCCCCTCCCCCTCTCCTCGACCACTTTCTCTCTTCCCTATTCGTCCCCACAACCTCCTCTCGTCCCCATTCTTCTCCTTCCCCATCTCCTCCTCCTCCTCTGTCCCATTCTCTTCATTCTTCGTCTTCCCCATCTCTCCCTGCCTTCTCTTCCTTCCCCATCTCCTCCTCCTCCTCCATCCCATTCCCTTCATTCTTCGTCTTCCCCATCTCTCCCTGCCTTCTCTTCCTTCCCCATTCTTCCCCTCATTCTCCCCCCTTCCCCCACCTCCTGCCTCCCCACTACAACCTCACCCCCTCCACGAGCGATCACTAACGCCAGACGTTCACCTCCTCCATCTGGCATTTCTATGTTATAACCTTCGCCAAACTACTTATGGACGCTGCGCCAGACGCCTGTTCGCCGGACTTTTGCTTGGAGTGGCGGTGTTTTTTTTCGTTTTTTTTTTACCCTGGGGGCACATTAGTACCCTGGAGGTGTGTGTCCCTCTCCCTCCCTCCCTCCCTCTCTCCCTCTCTCCCTCACCCTGCATACTGATGATGCCAAAACTTCCTTCCCTCTGTTGCCATCTTCTTTCTTTCCTCTTCTTCCCTGTCTTTCTGCCCCCCCTTTCTTCTTCCTCCTTACTTACCTCTTTTCCTCTTCCTTCCTGCTTCTCTTCCCTCCTTACCTCCTTCCTTTCTTCTACCTCCCTTCTTCACTCCTCCTCCCTGCACTTCTCCCTCCTTTCCTCTTCTTCCTTGCCTCCCTCCTTCCTTTTCCCCTTACCTCCTTCTTTCCTCTCCCTCCCTCCCTCCCTCCTTGCCTTCCTCTCTCCTTGCCCCTCCCTCCCTCCCTCCGTCCCTCTCTCCTTGCCCCTCCCTCTCTCTCTCTCTCTCTCTCTCTCTCTCTCTCTCTCTCTCTCTCTCTCTCTCTCCTTGCCCCTCCGTCCCTCTCTCCTTGCCCCTCCTTCCCTCCCTCCGTCCCTCTCTCCTTGCCCCTCCCTCCTTCCCCCTCCCTCCCTCCCTCCTTCCCTCCTTGCCCCTCCTTCCCTCCCTCCGTCCCTCTCTCCTTGCCCCTCCTTCCCTCCCTCCGTCCCTCCCTCCCTCCCTCCCTCCCTCCCTCCGTCCCTCTCTCCTTGCCCCTCCGTCCCTCCCTCCCTCCCACCCTCTCTCCTTGCCCCTCCCTCCCTCCCTCTCTCCTTGCCCCTCCTTCCCTCCCTCACTCTCCCTTGAGGCCACCGTCTTCAACATAGTAACTGTACATTTGTGTTCCCTGCGTGTTTTGGAAAATTGGATCTTGTTGTTGTTCTGCTGTTTTTGTTGTTATACAGTTTATAGACAGTCTTACCCGCCCTTTTATAGATTGTTGTGTTTTCGTTGTAGTTGTTGTGTTTGTGTTATACCGTTTATATAGGCTTAAGTGGCCATGTACAGGTATGGCTATAAACTACAGGTACAGTAATTACAGTCTGGTTCCTTAATATATTCAGAGATTATTGTTATTATTATTATTATTGTTATTGTTATTGTTATTATTATTATTGTTGTTGTTGTTGTTGTTATTATTATTATTATTCGTATTACTATTATTATTCTCTTTGTTACTATTATTATCATTAGTAGTAGTAGTTAGTAGTAGTCACTGAATGCCACATAGATCTACGGCTCAACTAACTCAACACAGCCAGGGTAGCTACTTATGTATTAGGATATTTAATTTCAAGGTAATAAAATGGTGGCGAAGGTATGGCTATTGGGGGAGGATGGAGGCTACGTGCAAAAAAAAGTAGTAGTAGTAGTAGTAGTAATCGTATTCGTAGTAGTAGTCGTAGTTAGTTAGAGAGTAGTCACTATCTCTCAGTACTGTATTGTCTTAAGAACCAGTTGGGTCTTTGTTCTACACGTGTTAGGGTTATAGTGAGGGGTGGAGGAGGAGGGGTAGTGAGGGGTGGAGGGGAGTAACCAGTCAGTAGTTGAGTGTCACGTGACAGACAAAGGTGGGGGTCGTTTGCCTCTCTCTCTCTCTCTCTCTCTCTCTCTCTCTCTCTCTCTCTCTCTCTCTCTCTCTCTCTCTCTCTCTCTCTCTCAAAACTCGCAACCGGACGGAGGGGTGATGAGAGGACTGAGGGAGGGGTGATGAGAGGACTGAGGGAGGGGTGAAGCGAGGGACGTGAGGCCTGGAGAGGAAGGAGGGAGGGGGGCGAACGGGGGGGGGGGGTGAGAAAGAGGGGAGGAGGGAGAGAAGGGTAGAGGAGTAAGAAGAGGAAGGAGAGAGAGAGTAGGACGGAGGGTAGGAGACTCATCCTACAGGGTCGACTGAGACATCAAAGTCAAGTTCAGGTTTTTGTCTCCTACGGCCGGGAAGATGATACCGAGTTACGTCAGTCTGGCGGAGTTACGTCAGGCGAATGGTTCGTCGGACTGGGCCCCAGGTCGTGAAGGTTTAGCGTGGATGAGGTAAAATTAAGTTGGGTTAAGTTAGGTTTGGTTGTTGAGTTACTTTAAGTTAGTACAGGTTAGTTGTGGTTAATGAAAGATTAGGTTAAGACAGGTTAATTTGGGTTAAGGTTAGGTTAGGTTAGGTGCAGTACCGCCCCAGCTGTTGGTCACAATTCTGTTCATTTTATTATTAATTACACCTAATTACTTTAACTTAATTACCACCTAATTATCTCCACCTTCACCTAATTACCTACGCCTGCACATAATTATTTTTACCTAATTATTTCTACCTTCACCTAATTATCTTCACCTACACTAATTAACTCCACCTACACGCAATTACCTCTACCTAATTATCTCCACCTACCCCTAATTACCTACACCTGTACTTAATTACCTCTACCTATGTAATCAACAACGCCCCTCAGTATTACCATTACACCCTCACCAACACCCCTCACCGCGGCCATGTTTTAATTACACAGTGTTACCAAGTCCCTTATCTTAGCGGGGCAGTGTTATCAAGTCCCTTATTTTAGTGGGGCGAGGTGTGGAGTCCCTTATTTTAGTGGGGCGAGGTGTGAAGTCCCTTATTTTAGCGGGGCAGTGTTATCAAGTCCCTTATTTTAGTGGGGCGAGGTGTGGAGTCCCTTATTTTAGCGGGGCACTGTTTACACGAGTCTATTTAGCATACACAGGCAGGTGGTGTCCACTTAGTATTAAAATATGCAAGTTACCCCGCTGCCACCTGTATTCTCCTCGTTTTCTTTAACACACCTATCAGGAGGGGACTACTCTTGGATTTTTATTTTCGTTTTTAAGTGTGTGTGTGTGTGTGTGTGTGTGTGTGTGTGTGTGTATGTAAATAAACCATGTACGTACAGCACCACTGGCCATCCATGGTTCCAACACTCACGGCTCTCCTGCACGGTTACCCTCTCATATTATTACCTCCACCTGATAACAAGCCTCTCGTGACGTAGGTTGGTGACGTCACTTGTCAGAGGTGTGTCAGGTGTATTTACGTCTGATTGATTATTATTTTCGTGTCGTTTATTTATATTAGTGTTTATGGGTGTTTGAGGTCGTCCAGTACCGGAGTCTTCTGATCTAACTGATGGATGTTGTACTGGCAGTTTGGGGGGGTGTTATTGTCTAGTCTATCAATTCTCTCTCTCTCTCTCTCCTCTGTTCCCTGCTTCCCTTTGTTACTAGAAAGATAGAGAGATATTGGTAGGGGAAGAGGAGAGAGAGAGAGAGTAAAGAAAGGGAGATTAGAAAGAGGAGGAAGAAGAGGGGATAAGAGAAAGAGGGGGAGAAGAGGAGAGAAGCTGCTTATATTCTCTTTGTCTCCCTCTCATCCCAGCTGAGGGTGGTGGAGGAGGGGAGAGTGAGGACGTCTGGGAAGAGAGAGAGAGAGAGAGAGAGAGAGTGTGGACGTGTGGGGAAATTGAGAGAGAGAGAGAGAGAGAGAGAGAGAGAGAGAGAGAGAGAGTGTGTGTCATGCAGAAGACAGAAATAACCTGCATGAACTAAGTAATTACTCTATGAATATTTTAAGTTTGGTCAAAAGTCATCACCAGAACATGACCTGTGTGTGTGTCTGTCTGTCTGTCTGTCTGGTCTGTCTGTCTGTCTGTCCTTAATATGTACAGTATATATTCCTGGCCACCTCCCATACACACATACACACACACTACTGAGAGCTGTGACGTGTGTGTTTGGGACCAGAATTACCAGTCCCAGCTCGGTGTTGTCTTAGTGAGAAGGAGAGTTGAAGGGGAGGGAGAGATGTAGGGAGGAAGGTAAGGAGAAGTGGAGGGGAGGGAGAGATGTAGGGAGGAAGGTAAGGAGAAGTGGAGGGGAGGGAGAGATGTAGGGAGGAAGGTAAGGAGAAGTGGAGGGGAGGGAGAGAGATAGGGAGGAAGGTAAGGAGAAGTGGAGGGGAGGGAGAGATGTAGGGAGGAAGGTAAGGAGAAGTGGAGGGGAGGGAGAGATGTAGGGAGGAAGGTAAGGAGAAGTAGAGGGAAGGGAGAGATGTAGGGAGGAAGGTAAGGAGAAGTGGAGGGGAGGGAGAGAGATAGGGAGGAAGGTAAGGAGAAGTGGAGGGGAGGGAGAGATGTAGGGAGGAAGGTAAGGAGAAGTGGAGGGGAGGGAGAGATGTAGGGAGGAAGGTAAGGAGAAGTGGAGGGGAGGGAGAGATGTAGGGAGGAAGGTAAGGAGAAGTGGAGGGGAGGGAGAGATGTAGGGAGGAAGGTAAGGAGAAGTGGAGGGGAGGGAGAGATGTAGGGAGGAAGGTAAGGAGAAGTGAGGGGAGGGAGAGATGTAGGGAGGAAGGTAAGGAGAAGTGGAGGGGAGGGAGAGATGTAGGGAGGAAGGTAAGGAGAAGTGGAGGGGAGGGAGAGATGTAGGGAGGAAGGTAAGGAGAAGTGGAGGGGAGGGAGAGATGTAGGGAGGAAGGTAAGGAGAAGTGGAGGGGAGGGAGAGATGTAGGGAGGAAGGTAAGGAGAAGTGGAGGGGAGGGAGAGATGTAGGGAGGAAGGTAAGGAGAAGTGGAGGGGAGGGAGAGATGTAGGGAGGAAGGTAAGGAGAAGTGGAGGGGAGGGAGAGATGTAGGGAGGAAGGTAAGGAGAAGTGGAGGGGAGGGAGAGATGTAGGGAGGAAGGTAAGGAGAAGTGGAGGGGAGGGAGAGATGTAGGGAGGAAGGTAAGGAGAAGTGGAGGGGAGGGAGAGATGTAGGGAGGAAGGTAAGGAGAAGTGGAGGGGAGGGAGAGATGTAGGGAGGAAGGTAAGGAGAAGTGGAGGGGAGGGAGAGATGTAGGGAGGAAGGTAAGGAGAAGTGGAGGGGAGGGAGAGATGTAGGGAGGAAGGTAAGGAGAAGTGGAGGGGAGGGAGAGAGATAGGAGAAGGGAGGTGGAATGGAAAGGAGAGAGGGAGAGAAGTGGAGGTAGGAAGGGAGAGAGGGAGGGAGGGTAATGGACAGGTTATTAACTTAACTTCGTTTAAAAAGTTAATTATTTTTCGTCATTGTGGTTTATGGGACAATGTTGTTGTTGTTGTTGTTGGTGGTGGTGGTGGTGGTGGTGGTGGTGGTGGTGGTTGTTATGGCAATTGTTGTAGTGGTGGTAGTAGTCATAATGGTGCTTGAGGGAGAGAGAGAGAGAGAGTGTGTGTGTGTGTGTATGTGTGTGTGTGTGTGTGTGTGTGTGTGGACAAGTTCTTCACCCTTGACCCACCACGCCGTCACACTCGACCTTACCTGCCTGACCTGTGACCTACACCGCTTCTCACTCAAACTTTGGATAATTTAGACACCTGGTGACCTCCTCTGTCCTAAGCTGGTGTGCCTTAAGCTGACGTCTTGTTTATGTGAGTTTGCTGACGTCTTGTTGATGTGGGTTAGCTGACTTGTTATGTAAGTTTACTGACGAATTGTTATGTAAGATTGCTGACGAATTGTTATGTAAGATTGCTGACGACTTGTTATGTAAGATCGCTGACGACTTGTTATGTAAGATCGCTGACGACTTGTTATGTAAGATCGCTGACGACTTGTTATGTAAGATCGCTGACGACTTGTTATGTAAGATCGCTGACGACTTGTTATGTAAGATCGCTGACGAAGATCGCTGACGACTTGTTATGTAAGATCGCTGACGATTTATGTATGTGAGTCAGTCTCCCCCCCACCTTTTCCCATCTCCCCACTCCCTCTCCTCCTCTTTCCTCCCTCTCCCCAACCCCTCTCCTGCTCTCCCTCTTTCCTTCTCCACTCCTCTCCTCTCCCCTCACTTCTCTCTCCGTCTCCCCACTTTCCCTCCCCCAGCCTCTCCCCAGATGTGGCCGGTTAGGCTAGTGAGGTGGGCTGCCGGTAGAGTTATTGATTACCGGCCGTGTTAAGTAAACCTCACTCATTACCATAGTGTAGATCTAACCTAACCTGGTGGTGGAGATGGTGGTGATAGTGGTGGTGTTGGAGGAGGTGGTGGTGGTGGGGGTGTAGGTGGTGGTAGTGGTGGTGGTGTAGGAGAGAGAGAGAGAGAGAGAGAGAGAGAGAGAGAGAGAGAGAGAGAGAGAGAGAGATCCTTTAATGATTCATGGTGAACTTCAACACTTAAAGGACATTTTGTTAAAGGTTGTGGGGGACGACCTAACTGGTGGTGGTGACTGTCAGCCTCACAGTAACTGGTGGTGGTGACTGTCAGCCTCACAGTAACTGGTGGTGGTGACTGTCAGCCTCACAGTAACTGGTGGTGGTGACTGTCAGCCTCACAGTTACTGGTGGTGGTGACTGTCAGCCTCACAGTAACTGGTGGTGGTGACTGTCAGCCTCACAGTTACTGGTGGTGGTGACTGTCAGCCTCACAGTTACTGGTGGTGGTGACTGTCAGCCTCACAGTAACTGGTGGTGGTGACTGTCAGCCTCACAGTTACTGGTGGTGATGACTGTCAGCCTCACAGTAACTGGTGGTGGTGACTGTCAGCCTCACAGTTACTGGTGGTGGTGACTGTCAGCCTCACAGTAACTGGTGGTGGTGACTGTCAGCCTCACAGTTACTGGTGGTGATGACTGTCAGCCTCACAGTTACTGGTGGTGATGACTGTCAGCCTCACAGTTACTGGTGGTGGTGACTGTCAGCCTCACAGTAACTGGTGGTGGTGACTGTCAGCCTCACAGTTACTGGTGGTGATGACTGTCAGCCTCACAGTTACTGGTGGTGGTGACTGTCAGCCTCACAGTAACTGGTGGTGGTGACTGTCAGCCTCACAGTTACTGATGGTGGTGACTGTCAGCCTCACAGTAACTGGTGGTGGTGACTGTCAGCCTCACAGTAACTGGTGGTGGTGACTGTCAGCCTCACAGTTACTGGTGGTGGTGACTGTCAGCCTCACAGTAACTGGTGGTGGTGACTGTCAGCCTCACAGAAACTCTTGGTAACATTACAACGCTTTCTTCTCCCTCTTGTTAGTGTAGCTGTTGTTTTTGTTGTTGATTTTGATGTCGTTGTTGTTGTAGTTGTTGTTATTGTAGTTGTTGATGTTGTTGTTGTTGTCGTAGTCATTGTTGTTGTTGTAATTATTATTTTAAGAATCCTAACCCAGATAAGACGATGTTGTTATCACTTCAATAAATATACATAGCTTAAAAAACATGAATGATTTAATACATATTTTACCTTCTGGCTGTGTACTGTGTGTTGTAATGGGGGGGGGGGAGGTGAGGAAGGGGGGAGGAAAGAGGGGAGAGGAAAGGAGATGGGAGGTAAAAGAGCGGGAGGGGGGGAAGTGAGAGGGAAGGTAAGAGGGAAGGAAAGGGGAGGTAGGAGGGGAGAGGAAAGGAGATGGGAGGGGGGGGGGAAGTGAGAGGGAAGGAAAGGGGAGGTAGGAGGGGAGAGGAAAGGAGATGGGAGGTAAAAGAACGGGAGGGGGGAAATGAGAGGGAAGGAAAGGGGAGGTAAGAGGGGAGAGGGAAGGTATAAGGAAGGGAGGGAGGGTAGAGAAGAGTAAGAGAGAGAGGAGAAAAGAGAAAGGGTGGAGGGAAGAGGAAAGGAGGGGAAGGGGGAGGGGGGGTATTGTATATCACTAATGTGTGTTGTATTGTCACCCAACCCAGGTCCTTCCTTGTTACCTTGAGTAGACAGACAGACAGGAAGACGGACAGACAGACAGACAGACAGACAGGAAGACAGACAGACAGAAAGACAGTTATCTAACATCTCGCTAAATTAAAAAAAAATCCGGAAACTGGGATAAAAAATTAGATTGAAAAACAGATAAAAGATGATTAAGCTTGACAGACAGACAGACACAGACAGACAAACAGACAGACACAGACAGACAGACAGACAGACAGACAGTAATTATCCAGTGAGGGCCACGACATAGCTGTTGGTATGGCCTTAGTGTCGAGGGTCATCACAAGGGGGTCACTCTAACCCTTAAGTGTGACCCACATATTAATCTCTTAACCTTTACCAGTGACCAGCGAGTCTGTCTGTCTGTCTGTCTGTCTGTCTGTATGTACTATTTTATCTGACTGCCTATCTATCTTAGTATTTTATCCATCTATCCTTTTATCAATCTACCTATCCTTCTCTCTCTATGTATGTACGTATGTGTGCATATGTATGTATGTATGTATGTATGTATGTATGTATCATGGCACACAGCAGCTCTCAGATGAACCAGCAACTTTTCTCATTTATCCTCGTCTCTCATGTAAACCCCATTTATTTTTTACGGCCCTGTGACAGCTGAGTGAGGGGGAGGGGGTGAGGGGGAGGGGGGGGGAGGAAGGTGAGGGGGAGGGGGGTGAGGGAGTTGCAATATGTGAGGGAAAATAGAAATTGTTGATACCGTGTGATGGACGGGTCAAGTTAATTGTGAGTGAGTGGGTGGGTTGGTGGGTGTGGGGTGGGTTGGTGGGTGTGGGTGTGGGGTGGGTTAGTGGGTGGATGGGAATTTGAGTTATCCAGTGTATGATATATTGAACTTTTCTTCTGTAACAATAATAATAATAATATTGATGACCATTACCCCCCCCCCCCCCCCCCGATCATCAACACTACACCCCCACAGTGAAGGAGGTCTCGTTCAGTGAATAAGATCTCGTACCGTGAAGGAGGTCTCGTATAGTGAAGGAGGTCTCGTACAGTGAGGGAGGTCTCGTACCGTGAAGGAGGTCTCGTACAGTGAAGGAGGTCTCGATCAGTGAATAAGATCTCGTACCGTGAAGGAGGTCTCGTACCGTGAAGGAGGTCTCGTATAGTGAAGGAGGTCTCGTATAGTGAAGGAGGTCTCGTTCAGTGAATAAGATCTCGTACCGTGAAGGTCTCGTATAGTGAAGGAGGTCTCGTATAGTGAAGGAGGTCTCGTTCAGTGAATAAGATCTCGTACCGTGAAGGAGGTCTCGTATAGTGAAGGAGGTCTCGTACCGTGAAGGAGGTCTCGTACAGTGAAGGAGGTCTCGTGCAGTGAATAAGATCTCGTACCGTGAAGGAGGTCTCGTATAGTGAAGGAGGTCTCGTTCAGTGAATAAGATCTCGTACCGTGAAGGAGGTCTCGTATAGTGAAGGAGGTCTCGTACAGTGAAGGAGGTCTCGTGTGATTGGTCATCCTTACCTGAAATACAAAGAGAAAGAGGGATTAATTATCTGAGGGAAGAGAAGGGTAGAGAAGGGAAAGAAAGAGAAGGGTAGAGAAGGGAAAGGAAGGGAAGGGAGGGAAAAAAGGTAAAAAAAAAAAAAGATTTATTTTAACGGGAAGAGAAAGGGAATTTATGAAGACAAAGCGAAGAGGTCAGATAATTCTCTGTTTTAACGAGAAAGGGACGAGAATTTACGACCTCTTGAGGGGCTAGATTGAGGGTGTGTAGGGGTACCTGGGCCCTACCTCACTAAATACTGTGTCGTGTGTGTGTGTGTGTGTTTTGTTGTCTGTCTGTCTGTCTGTCTGTCTGTCTGTGTCTATTTTACTGTATATTTGTTGTATTTACTACTACTACTACTACATCACAACACCACAGTACAACACTATAACACAACACCACAACACCACAGTACAACACTATAACACAACACTACAATACATCACTACATCACTACACCACAACAATACATCACTACACCACAACAATACATCACTACAACACCATCACAACACCACACTACAACACCACTACAACACCAAACAGGGTTACCAAAATGTCGATAATATCAGATAGTCAAGAGAGTGCCGTACTATACATAACCTTTAAGTAGTTATCTGGGAACGACCTATAAACTATGTTACGACCCAATTTGACCTGGCTGATGGTGTTGGTGGCGCTGAGGGTCACGGGGGGGGGGGGGGATGAGGTCAGAGGTTCATCTTTACCAAGAATATGAGTTTAAATTCCTAAATACGACTTGTTTCATGTGTAAGTACAGCATTGACAGCAGCAGTAACCATAACAGCAGTAGTGGTAAGAGCAGCATTAGTGACGATAGCAACGGCAGTAATAACAGTAACAGCAGTAACAGTAGTATCAGTAACAACAGTAAGAGTAACAGTACCAGTAACAGTAAGAACAGCATTAGTAACAGTAACAACAGCAATAATAGCAGCAGCAGTAACAGTAACAACAGCAATAATAGCAGCAGCAGTAACAGTAACAACAGCAGTAATAGCAGTAGCAGTAACAGTAACAACAGCAGTAATAGCAGTAGCAGTAACAGTAACAACAGCAGTAATAGCAGTAGCAGTAACAGTAACAACAGCAGTAATAGCAGTAGCAGTAACAGTAACAACAGCAGTAATAGCAGTAACAGTAACAACAGCAGTAATAACAGTAGCAGTAACAACAGCAGTAATAACAGTAACAGCAGCAATAACAACGTCACCCTCAGCATCGTGTGAGACCGGAGGAGGAACCCATAGTAGCGGTAGTGCCTATAGTCTACACCTTCAGTATGTTATGGTGGTGGAAGGTCACGCCGTAGTGTGTGTGTGGTAGCTCCCCGTATGGCACTGTGGAGGGCCATAAACACACGGGAGGGTTAAGACCAGTGCCAGTCTCTAGGGTCACACTAGTATGGATCCCTTAATGTTATGGCACCATCCTGAGTCACAAAGCTTCCTTCCGTGTTCCTAAATGTTTGACTCAACTTAAGATACAAAAATAAAATGTAAATAAAACACTTTAACCCGACAGTGTTCACCTCCATGCAGTATATATTATGGTGAGTTATTGTGTGATGTGTTAAGGGAAGGTCACCAGTTAGGTACAGTAATGCTTGACATCTTCAATCACGAGGAAGGTTCACGATAACAACTTTTGCGACTCTCATCTCAGACTGCATTGATGTAAGGGCCTGGCACTGTGGCACCGACTGTGATAATGTGTGGCACCCTGCAGGACACACACACACACACTGGAGTGTCTGCCTCCAGAGCCACATTGTGTCGCTGTAGTGCCACAATGTCAGATTATCACGTGAACAGCCTCTCGTGGAGTCTTTCCCCAGCTCACATAAGTGTTGGCCTCCTTGACTATGGCACCCTGGTGGTCCACAACACAACCAAGATTTTTACTGCAGTGCCACGCCTTAGGGCCACACACTGCAGGCAGGGCCACACACTGCAGGCCAGAGTTACACCCTCCAGGGCCACGTTGTGATAGTTCCCTTATCCCGAGGCCGCGCTGTATTAACTCTCTACCTGCGGCAGTGGTTCCTGGTGGTGGTGTGGTGTATTAACGATAGTGGTACTGATAGCAATGATTCTGGTAGTGGAGGTGTGATTGTGGTTGGTGTGGCACTGGTGATGGTGAGGTATGGTGTTTGAATCTTGACAATTTGATTCGTGTGTGTGTGTGTGTGTGTGTGTGTGTGTGTGTGTGTGTGTGTGTGTGTGTGTGTAATAACAACAAGGGACCATTGGAGGTACGTACGATGGTGTTGTGATAATTTCTGAGATAATATTTGGGACCCAGTGATACCAGCTGTTCTAACTCACACCACCTGAGAGACGAGGACAGGAGACGAGGACAGGGGACGAGGACATGAAACGAGGACATGAAACTAGAACAAAAGACGAGGGGTTGGTTGGTTGAGGGGGGAGGAGGAGGACAGAGGTGGGGGGTGATGGGGGAAGATATTGGTCTTGACGGGGGTTGAGTCTTGGTAGTTGGGGAGAGAGAGAGAGAGAGAGAGAGAGAGAGAGAGAGAGAGAGAGAGAGTAATGAATTATTGAACGTCTTAGATGTATATAATGCTTACTCTCCCCCTCTCTTTTTCTTTCCTCCTCTCCCTCTTTCTTTCCTCATTTCCGTCACCCTTTCCTCTTCCTCTGCTTAACCTCCTCTCTCTCTCTCTCTCATCCACTCTCCTCTCCCTCACCCTCTCATCCTCTTCCTTTCTCCTTCTCTCTCACCGTCTCCCCCTCCTACTCACTCTTCCTCTCCATTCCCCCTCATCCCCTCTCTCTCACTCCTCACCCTCGGGAAGATATGGCGGTGAGATAATGAAAGTTGGGAGAGAAGGGAGAGGGAAGGATGGGAGAGGGAAGGGACGCAGTGTGAAGTGACGAAGAGAGAGAGAGAGAGAGAGAGAGAGAGAGAGAGAGAGAGAGAGAGAGAGAGACTTTTCCTACCTCTGTGTGTGTGTGCGTGCGCTTGGGTATCTGAGATAAGATATTGGAAGTTATCAGGTGGTGATTTGGAGCGTCATCAGCCTATCCTCTACCCCTATCTCTTCCCCTACTCCTCCTCCTCCCTTTATCTTACCTCCTCCTCCTCCTCCTCCTCCCACTTCCTTCTTTTCTTTCTTCTCCTTCTCCTCCTCGAGTCATGGCCACCACCCCGTTATCATTTGCCTGTCGCTTCACGTTCACTCTCAGACACTCCCCCTCCGGCACTCCCCCTCCGGCACTCCCCCTCCGGCACTCACCCTCCGGCACTCACCCCTGACATATTTGGACCCTGTTCACTCTCGCACTCTATACACCTCAGCACTATAACTGTAAGTCTTCCCTGCGCACTCGAGGCACCTGCGACCTATCATATTCACTCATTCCTACACCACCCGACACTCTAATGCACTCTGTAACGCAATGCACTCTGTAACGCTACCCCTGAATGCTGTTGGCCTCTGTAACGGGACACCCTGTACTCTCATGACCACTGTAACATAAACTAGAGCTCTGTAACACCCTGTACTCTCATGACCACTGTAACATAAACTAGAGCTCTGTAACTCATTCTGTAACACCCTGTACTCTCATGACCACTGTAACACAAACTAGAGCTCTGTAACACTCACTCTTGATACACTCTAGAAAGTCACTCTACAGCCTTCAGCTCTCAGTGACCCATTTCCTGGTGACCTGACCTCGTGATGCGTGACCTGTTAGACCTAGACACTCACGGACGCTGTATCTGCCTCAAGTCACGTTCCTCTTGTTGTGTGTCTGTGCCTGTGCTTGTTACTGTCTGCCAGGTGCTGCCTACAAGCACGCCTCTCAGTCTCTGCTTGTACGACCTGCTGGCTTGTCTATCTGCATGCTCGTCCACCACCTCTTTCCTGCAAGCACGGCTGCCTGTTTGCCTGCCTTCCCCCTCGTCATCAGGCCAGGTGCCACTTAACGCAACACTATGCCTGCCTCCTTACCTGCCTGCTTCCCCACCTCCCCCCCCCCTCCTCTGCCTACCTCCTTACCTCCCTGCCCACCCGCTTGCTTGCCTCCTTGCCTGCCTGCGTGTCACCTAACCCAGGACGCGGCAGGGTGGTTGTTATGGCAGCTTAAGTGAGGGTCATCAGCTGGCGGACCAACACGTGTTGATATTCTTAGTACGACACCATTGTTTATGTCACCTGTTACTGATACCTGTAACTGACACCTCACTTGACAACACCTGTTATGGTCATACGCATATATTACAATGACGTATGAGGCTTAAGTGTGTTAATGAGTGTTGAAGTGTGTTAATGAGTGTTGAAGTGTGTTAATGAGTGTTGAAGTGTGTTACAAGTGTGTTAACTTCTGGTTAGTGAGTGTTTTATGCTAACTCACTCACTCACTCAACTAGATAATGAAGAATTCCCCTTAGCTAATCTCAGTATGCATATCGACGTAACACAAATCCTTAACTAACTAATCTCTCCTCAACTCATTCATGGATAAATACCGCCAGTTAGATAATTATAATGTTCTCTTTAACACAACTAATACCATCTTTTAATTAACTAACCCACTGTTTCCCTCAACTCATTCATAAAACCGTAGGGAAATATTCTCAACACAACTCACTTCAGTTTGTAAAGACCTCACGGCAGACCTCAACTAATCCTACTATAGCTAATTAATGGGTAGTCAGTCAGTTAAATATTGAGGAAATTCTCTTTAGCTAATCCTCAACTCATTCAAGGGAGAATAATTTAGATAATAATGAAATAATCTCAATACAAATCATTCTAACTTATTGAGAAAAATATAACTAATTCGTGCAACTCATCCTGATACAACTAACCCAAGGAAAGTTAGTTAGATAAGAAGGTAATAATCATCCTTAATACAACTAATTCACAGTTTGTTTGTCATAGTGAGGTTAGTGATGGTGGTTGTGGTGATAGGTGGTTGTAGTTGTGGTAGGTGGTGGTTGTGGTGGTACAGTGAGCAAGGGCCCCCCGGGTGTGGTACAGTGAGTGAGGGCCCCCCGGGTGTGGTACAGTGAGTGAGGGCCCCCCGGGTGTGGTACAGTGAGTGAGGGCCCCCGGGTGTGGTACAGTGAGTGAGGGCCCCCCGGGTGTGGTACAGTGAGTGAGGGCCCCCCGGGTGTGGCAGTACAGGAAGGTGTTATTGCCTCAAGCACGTTTTACTGTTTTTACCCCGTCTTGGAGAACTGCCGTGGCTCTCCCTCTTCTCTCCCTCTCCCTTCTACTACTACTACTCTCCTCTTCCTCTCCTCTTCCTACTTCCCCTTTCTTGCTTTCTCTCTTCTTCCTCCTCTTTCCTCTATTTTCCTTCCTCCCTATCCTCCCCACTCTCCCGGCCTCTGATACTCTCCCTCATTCTCCCCTCCTCTCCCCCACTCTCCCCTACTCTCCCTCACTCTCCCTTCCTCTCCCCTCTTCTCCCTTCCTCTCCCTAACATAGTGTTGCACTCCCACTGACAGTAATATTGATAGTGGTGTTAGTGGTGCTCCCTAGGGTGACCTCCACACCCCTTCCCTCTCCCCCTCACCCCTTCCTTCACCCCTTCCCTCTCCTCCTCACCCCCTCTCCAACACCCCTCCCTTCTCTTCCCCTCCATCTCCAACATCCCCAACACCACCCTCACCACCACCACCACCACTCACATCCCCCACCACCTCCCACACTCCAATACCAAATCTGTGTGTGTGTGTGTGTGTGTGTGTGTGTGTGTGTGTGTGTGTTAATAGCCTTCACTTGAGCTGGTGTGGACTTGGGTTATGGTGTGATCAAGGCAGCTGTGGTATTTAGGCGACCCACAGGAGGGATGATGAGGTGAGTGAGGGTGTGGACACTACTGGGGGCAGGCTGGTGCAGGTCACGGCGAGGAGGGGGGCAGGCTGGTGCAGGTCACGGCGAGGAGGGGGGGGCAGGCTGGTGCAGGTCACGGTAAGGGCGAGAGGGAGGCTGGTGTAGGTCAGGGCAGGTAAGAGAGAATACAAACAATGATATAGGGCATGAGAGCGAGAGAGAGATATTGGGAAATCATGTAAACATTGTATTGACAGTGTGTACGTCTCCCTCCCTCCCTCACACACACACACACACTAACAACTACCAATTTAACACCACAAACAAGGGATGTAATTAAACTTAAGGGGTCCTACCTGGCGCTTTCACACCTTACCTCTCTCTCTCTCTCTCTCTCTCTCTCTCTCTCTCTCTCTCTCTCTCTCTCTCTCTCTCTCTCTCTCTCTCTCTCTCTCTCTTGTATTCAGTAATGGTCGAACACGCTCCTCCTCACGATAATTAGTCCACAACCTCTCACTTCACCACTCAGCCTCTCGTGTGTTGTGAGGGAAGCTGTAGTGTGTGTTGTGAGGGAAGCTGTAGTATGTGATGTGAGGGAAGCTGTAGTGTGTGTTGTGAGGGAAGCTGTAGTGTGTGTTGTGAGGGAAGCTGTAGTGTGTGTTGTGAGGGAAGCTGTAGTGTGTGTTGTGAGGGAAGCTGTGGTGTGTGTTGTGAGGGAAGCTGTAGTGTGTGTTGTGAGGGAAGCTGTAGTGTGTGTTGTGAGGGAAGCTGTAGTGTGTGTTGTGAGGGAAGCTGTAGTGTGTGTTGTGAGGGAAGCTGTAGTGTGTGTTGTGAGGGAAGCTGTAGTGTGTGTTGTGAGGGAAGCTGTGGTGTGTGATGTGAGGGAAGCTGTAGTGTGTGTTGTGAGGGAAGCTGTAGTGTGTGTTGTGAGGGAAGCTGTAGTGTGTGATGTGAGGGAAGCTGTAGTGTGTGTTGTGAGGAAAGCTGTAGTGTGTGTTGTGAGGGAAGCTGTAGTGTGTGTTGTGAGGGAAGCTGTAGTGTGTGTTGTGAGGGAAGCTGTAGTGTGTGTTGTGAGGGAAGCTGTAGTGTGTGTTGTGAGGGAAGCTGTAGTGTGTGTTGTGAGGGAAGCTGTAGTGTGTGTTGTGAGGGAAGCTGTAGTGTGTGTTGTGAGGGAAGCTGTAGTGTGTGTTGTGAGGGAAGCTTTAGTGTGTGATGTGAGGGAAGCTGTAGTGTGTGTTGTGAGGGAAGCTGTAGTGTGTGTTGTGAGGGAAGCTTTAGTGTGTTGTGAGGGAAGCTGTAGTGTGTGTTGTGAGGGAAGCTGTAGTGCGTGTTGTGAGGGAAGCTGTAGTGTGTGTTGTGAGGGAAGCTGTAGTGTGTGTTGTGAGGGAAGCTTTAGTGTGTTGTGAGGGAAGCTGTAGTGTGTGTTGTGAGGGAAGCTGTAGTGCGTGTTGTG
This sequence comes from Homarus gammarus, assembly GCA_958450375.1. Classification (NCBI taxonomy): domain Eukaryota; kingdom Metazoa; phylum Arthropoda; class Malacostraca; order Decapoda; family Nephropidae; genus Homarus; species Homarus gammarus. The sequence continues at coordinate 116,060 of CAUDMG010000916.1, forward strand.
AGGGAAGCTGTAGTGTGTGTTGTGAGGGAAGCTGTAGTATGTGATGTGAGGGAAGCTGTAGTGTGTGTTGTGAGGGAAGCTGTAGTGTGTGTTGTGAGGGAAGCTGTAGTGTGTGTTGTGAGGGAAGCTGTAGTGTGTGTTGTGAGGGAAGCTGTAGTGTGTGTTGTGAGGGAAGCTGTAGTGTGTGTTGTGAGGGAAGCTTTAGTGTGTGATGTGAGGGAAGCTGTAGTGTGTGTTGTGAGGGAAGCTGTAGTGTGTGTTGTGAGGGAAGCTGTAGTGTGTGTTGTGAGGGAAGCTTTAGTGTGTTGTGAGGGAAGCTGTAGTGTGTGTTGTGAGGGAAGCTGTAGTGCGTGTTGTGAGGGAAGCTGTAGTGTGTGTTGCGAGGGAAGCTGTAGTATGTGATGTGAGGGAAGCTGTAGTGTGTGTTGTGAGGGAAGCTGTAGTGTGTGTTGTGAGGGAAGCTGTAGTGTGTGTTGTGAGGGAAGCTGTAGTATGTGTTGTTAGGGTAATACTGTAGGTTACTGTATCTATTTACGGGTCGTGATATCAAGGGAAAGAGAGGGAGAGGTGGGAGGGGTGAGGGAGAGGTGGGAGGGGTGAGAGAGGGAGAGGTGGGAGGGGTGAGAGAGGGAGGGAGAATGTCATGGAAACCGACCCTCTCAGGCCTTTGTAAGCAATATTATCTCCTAATCCTGACCTCTACACACACACACACACACACACACACACGTCAGCATAATCCACTTTAACGAGGGTAGTTAATTACATGAACCTAGGCGATTATCCTCACCTGTTTGAGTGACGTGTAAGGCTGATGGGAGGAAGGAAGGAGGAGGGAGTGATGCAAGAAAGGAAGGAGTGATGAAAGGAGGAAGGAATGACGTATAGAATGGAATGAATTAAGGAAGAAGGAGAGATAGAAGAAAGAAATGAAGGATGGAAGTAAGGAGGAAGGAGTGATGTTCACCTTATATGGTCTCTCTCTCTCTCTCTCTCTCTCTCTCTCTCTCTCTCTCTCTCTCTCTCTCTCTCTCTCTCTCTCTCTCTCTCTCTCTCTCTCTCTCTCTCTGCCATGTCTCACTACACCCCCACCCTTACCGGCTCCACCTAATATAATCCTGCTTGGTCATAGACTACTCCTTCTAGCACGACCTTTGAGTGTGTGTGAGTGAGTGCCACGCCACCTACTCCCAAAGGGCCTCACGTCTTGGGTTACTACTACTTGAAGGACGGAGAGAGTGACCGCTGTACCAGGTGGACACTGTGGGGGGGGGGGGGGGGACTTATTGGGTAGGACATCCTTGGACACTGACACATCATAGAGAATCATTGGAACGACTCATCATAACTTGTTGATGTCTGTTGATCTCAGGTCCTGTAAGTTATGATCAAGGTCACATGGCCAACTCACATTTGACGTGACCTGACCTCACCTAAGGTTTACCCTCCCCGGCACTAACTGGGGTCGAGAATATGATTTAATTGACCTGTGACAATTGGTTCCCGTGTCAGCACTGATCACTGAGATGCTGGTCAGTAGTTTCGGCTCCTACACGACATCCCAGATCACTTGTTAAATCAGGTCAAATTTGCGCCGCCTTGAATCCACCACTAATTTGATATATTTATTTAATATAATCTAAATACAATTATATAATATGGTCAGTGTGTCTGTGTCAAGATGAAAATCCTAAGCCAGACCTCTGGCTTCGAAGCCAAAGTCAAGTCTAAAAAGTATGGCTTCCAGAATCCGAAGCTGGCACTCTCCAGTCGTCAGCATGGTGTTAGTGACAACAGTGTGGTGCTCATGGTGTCAATATTGGCAGGTGTCAATCACAGGTTTATTAGAGAAAGGATTTGATGATTTTGTATATGTGTGTGTTTGAGAGAGAGAGAGAGAGAGAGAGAGAGAGAGAGAGAGAGAGAGAGAGAGAGAGACTGGTATTGTCATCAACATAGCCCCAAGGGTGGTGGTGTATGGGCAAGTAGACTGTTGCGTCACTTTGAGAGAGAGAGTTTTACACACACACACACACACACACACACACACACGTGCGGCACCTAATCACAGAAGGTGGCAGGTGAGGGGCGGTGAGAAAACCCAGACATATAGACAAAATGACAAACACAGAGACAAACTACTTCCGTCCGCCCGTCAGTGCCCTGTGTTTGGGCATCGCCAAGGTCAATATAGGGGCATCAAGGTCAACTACAAACACTAATCTTGTGTCGTTTCCTCCCATCCACTCACCCAGTTAGTCAGTCAGTCACGCTATGGACTGGTAGTTGAGGGCGTGGGCGTGACTGACTGGTTAGTTTAGGTTAGGTTAGTGTTAAGTAGTTGGCCTTAAGAGAGCGGAAGAGCCGGTGTGGTGGGTGGTGGTGGGTGGCAGTAGCTAGTTTATTGTGCACCCCATATTCATCCTGTAAGCTCTAGCACCAAAAGGACTACAGAGGAGAGGTCACAAGGTCAGGATATCGTGACGTTGAATGTTACAAAATATTTCCAGTACAATGTGTGTTTTTTTCAGTACGTAGCAGATGACTTATTCACAGTTAGTCGTTTGGGCGGGTGTGTGGGTGTTATCCGCCATGGTGGGTGGTGGTATAGCCGCCCACTGGACCGGTTCGAGCGGTACACTTGCGGTTACGGGGTGTAGAGTGTAGACGACCTTGTAGCAACACCACCGCTGCTTCTGTTTCTCCCTCCGTCAGGCAGCCACGGCGTTGGGTGTACCGAGGGCGTAACACCACTATCGCCCATGGTGTTAAATGCCCCCTTGTGCCCACGATCATACATCCCAACCATGCTTGCCCACATCACCCTACATCCAATTACGCGTACCCACACCATCCACACCCAACCATCCATACCCCAATTGAAGATAATAGATAAAGGAGAGAGAAAATGGTTGATAAACTTGTGAAGAGAGAGAGAGAGAGAGAGAGAGAGAGAGAGAGGAAAATGCAATTGAAAGTGATAAAAAATTTGAAAATAAAGATAGCATAGGGATGGCAAGGTTACATGCAGATAAGAGAAGGAAAATAAACAGTAAAGACGTGAATATAGGTAAAAAGGAATTAAAGAAAATGGAGAGGGAGATAATTACTCTCTCTCTCTCTCTCTCTCTCTCTCTCTCTCTCTCTCTCTCTCTCTCTCTCTCTCTAGTATATGGTTATAAACTTGTCATTATATATATATATTTTTTTCTCTTGTTTCAGGTAAGTTGATTACGTTGACAACACACCTGAGTGAGACAGGTAAGTGTGAGAACTGGTAGCTACACACACACACACAGCAGAGGTCAGGCAAGGACAGACAAACGGGCAGGCAGACAGACAGACAGACAGAGAGGGAGGGGAGAGGCAGATAAATTGGGTGACACAAGTTTGTCCAGGGGAAGGTGTATTGGTGATGGGCAGACAGACAGACAGACAGGGGAGGAAGGGAGGCAGACAGCTAGGGTGTCACTCAGTTATGCGGGGATACTAGTTGGTACAAGTTTGTCTGTCCAATTTGAGGTTCTGGTGGTGGTAGTAGTGGTGATGGTAGTAGTGGTGGTAGTAGTAGTGGTGGTAGTAGTAGTGGTGGTAGTGGTGGTTGTGGTGGTGGTGGTGGTGGTGGTTGTGGTGGTGATGGTAGTAGTGGTGGTAGTAGTGGTGATGGTAGTAGTGGTGGTAGTAGTAGTGGTTGTGGTAGTAGTAGTGGTGGTGGTGGTGGTGGTGGTGGTGGTGGTGGCGGTGGTTGTGGTGGTAGTAGTGGTGGTGGTAGTGGTGGTGGTGGTAGTAGTAGTAGTAGTAGTAGTAGTAGTAGTAGTAGTAGTAGTAGTGGTGATGGCGGTGGTAGTAATGGTGGTGGTGGTGGTAGTAATGGTGGTGGTGGTAGTAATGGTGGTGGTGGTGGTGGTGGTGGTAGTAGTAGTAGTAGTGGTGGTGGTGGTGGTAGTGGTGATGGCGGTGGCGGGGTCAGAAGGAAACTAACTTCAGTAAACCGGGACTGTCAGAGGCACTTTATAAGTTTACTTCTCCGGCTGCTGGCCATGTTTCCTCCCTCCCTCCCTCCCTCAAGATAAATTTGACCCTCCCTCCTTCCTGCTAGGTAAGGAGGAAGGATGGGGGCGGGATCCTTCACCAGATGAGAGAGAGAGAGAGAGAGAATATGTCACCCTCTTCTCCTGATAAATCATTCAAATACTAATTTTTATCTTATCAATTTTTCCCACCTACCACCATTACCACCACCACTACCACCACCACTACCACCATCACTACCACCGCTACCACCATCACTACCACCGCTACCACCATCACTACCACCCCAATCACCTTCAATAACATTAGCATAACTACCACCACTACTACCAAAACAACGACCCACCCACCATCTTTACTACTACTACTACTACTACTACTACTACTACTACGTCAAGCTTACGCGATGGACTGAGGGAGAGAAGAGAAGTAGATGGAGGGAGGGAGGGAGGGAGAGAGGGGAGGGAGGGAGGGAGGGAGGGAGGGAGGAACATAACGTAAGGTGTTGAAACATTGTATAGGGGCGCCGCCCATCTTGCCCCGCCGCCCACGCCCTCTTGCGCTCATCCCTCTCACTCCCACTCCTGCCACTGTTGCTACTCTCACTGTCACTCGTATCCGGGAGATGTGTAGTGTAGTGTAGTGTAGTGTAACAGCAGGTGCCCGGCAACAGTAATGAGGTGCAGTGTGTGTGTGTTGCGACCTTGATGGCACCATCCGCCCCTCTCTGACCTGCTGCGCTGCCCTACACTTTGTCCTGCCGCTGTCTACCTGTTATATCCTGCCTTCCCCTTATATCCTGCCCTATCCTACCTACCCCTTATATCCTGCCCTATCCTACCTACCCTTATACCCTGCCCTATCCTACCTACCCCTTATACCCTGCCCTGTCCTACCTACCCCTTATATCCTGCTCTATCCTGATTAATAAAAAGGTCATGTGTGGGGAAGGATATTAATTAATTTGCCATTGCTTCTATTTTCTGCTCAAATAAGATAAATTATTTAATCTATGCTACTTTTTTCCCGGGAAAATATGGTGGATAATGTGTTGCTGTTGTGGCGAGTCAGCTGATGCCTGCCTCCCGGGATGGAGTAATTTGGCGGGAAGTTGATGTAAACAGACCTCTCCTCCCACTCTCTCTCCATCTCTCCCTCCCTCTCTTCCCCTCTCCCTCCCTCTCTTCCTCTCCCCTCTCCCTCCTTCTCTTCCTCTCCCTCTCCCTCCCCCTCTCCCCCCTCCCTCCCTCCCTGGCGTAGCTCGTGAGGGACCCTGAGTTTAAATGACCTGTAATAACATCGTGTTTGTGTTGGCCGTGAAGACTGACGCTGTCAAGACTGTTGGCCGTGAAGACTGGCGCTGTCAAGACTGTTGGCCGTAAAGACTGGCGTGTGGTGTACATTTACCCAGTTATTATAGGGTGTGGGAGACACTTCAGATTACACTCTAAATTCCTCGTCGTCCAGTCTATGTATGATGATGATGATGATGATGATGATGATGATGATGATGATGAAGAAGAAAAACTACGACTTATAAAGTTTATGATTTATGATCCAAACAACTAAATCTATGTTGACAGAGGACAGTACAAGAGTCTTAAGATACTGGTACAGTGTTAGGGTAGTTACAGTTATGGTTACAGTGTGTATACCTTGTTACAGTCACATAACTTAGACTATCTGATTGTGTGTGTGTCGTGGGCGTGGTGTGTGTGTGTAGAGACAAGAGTCGTGGGCGTGGTGAGTGAGGGCGTGCGTGGCGCAGGTCAGGAGCCACGCCTACTGCTGCACCTCAAACCAAGTGTCCTACAACTCCCTTCTTCTTCCTCTCTACGTCTCCTTCTCTTCCTCATTTCCTTCCCCACTGTTCCTCCTTCTACGCTTCCTCCTCCATTTTCTCTACCCCCCCCCCCCCCCTCCTCCTCGTGTCTGGGGTCATGAGATATTCACAAAATGGGAAACTTATGGTAATTACGGTGTGGCAACTCTTCATTTCCTTCCGTCTCTCCTTCTCACCTCTCTCCCCACCTCACCTCCCCTCCCCTCTCTCACCCTTCCTCCTTATTTCCATTACTGTCTCCCTACTTCCCCTTCGAACCTCCTACCCCCCCTTCTATATCCTCAGATCCCTCCCCCTCAACTTTCCTTCCTCCCTCCCTAACCCAAACAACCTTCCCTCCCTCCCTTACCCAAACAACCTTCCCTCCCTCCAAAAGTCATAAGTCTTCAAACTGTCAGCAGGGGAGACGGTGGACCCGACCTGGAGATGTCACTTATGATGATGATGATGGTGTAGGATGGTGGTGAAGGTCATGGTGATGGTGGTGTAGAGTGATGGTGATGAAGGGTGATGGTGGTGGAGTTGAAGGTGGTGATATATCAGTAGAATTATAATTTAGTCTTTAACAGGACATAAACAAAGTCATTCTTTTATTACCACCTCTAAAACACCTTCCCTTCTCCCTTACCTCCCCCTATCCCCTCCCTCGCTCTCCACCCTCCCCTCACTATCCCCCTCCCCTCACTACCCCCCTCCCCTCACTACCCCCCTTCCCTCACTACCCCCCTCCCCTCACTACCCCCCTCCCCTCACTACCCCCCTTCCCTCACTACCCCCCTCCCCTCACTACCCCCCTCCCCTCACTACCCCCTCCCCCCTGGTTCAACCAATCAGTAAACACGCTTCAAGTTAATGAAATAATAATTGTTATTTACGCCTTGATTGTTTGTGAGTGTGAAGGTTCCCCCAGGCGAGGTTCTTCAAGGTCTCTGCTTACCCCCGCCGCTGTTTGTGACCTGAGGTGACCTGAGCTCCACCCCCTCCTACACCCCTCCTGATCCTCTCCTACACCCACCCAACACCCCACCTCTCCTATTACACCCCCTTACAACCATCCAGCCTTCCTACACCCTCCTCTTACACCCATATACCCCTCCTACACCCACTGCACCCCTTCCATACCCCCAACATCCCTCCCACACCCATTCAACACCCCACCCCTCCTCCTACACCCCCTGCACACCTTCACCAACCCCCTCCCCTACCCACATCATCATGCTCCACAAATTTCCGTCTTAGTGTGAGTTTTCTTCCGCTCTATTTGAAGTGATCTCCGCCCGCTGGCAGGAGGGGGTGGGGGTGGCACTGTGGTGTGTGTGGAGAGAGGTGGCACTGTGGTGTGTGTGTGTGGAGAGGGGTGGCACTCTGGTGTGTGTGGAGAGGGGTGGCACTCTGGTGTGTGTGGAGAGGGGTGGCACTGTGGTGTGTGTGGAGAGGGGTGGCAATGTGGTGTGTGTGGAGAGGGGTGGCACTGTGGTGTGTGTGGAGAGGGGTGGCACTGTGGTGTGTGTGGAGAGAGGTGGCACTGTGGTGTGTGTGTGTGGAGAGGGGTGGCACTGTGGTGTGTGTGGAGAGGGGTGGCACTGTGGTGTGTGTGTGTGTGTGGAGAGGGGTGGCACTGTGGTGTGTGTGGAGAGGGGTGGCACTGTGGTGTGTGTGGAGAGAGGTGGCACTGTGGTGTGTGTGGAGAGGGGTGGCACTGTGGTGTGTGTGGAGAGAGGTGGCACTGTGGTGTGTGTGTGTGTGGAGAGGGGTGGCACTGTGGTGTGTGTGTGTGTGTGGAGAGGGATGCCACTATGATATAAATATGGGTAACAAAATTTGAAATACAAAAAAAAATACACAACTAAAAAAATAGTAAATAAATGAATACATAAATAAATAAAGAGAAAAGGGGTAGTTGGTAATTTAGTGGAGTAGCCAGCGGTGATTGGTTCATGCTGTTGTGTTGCCATATGTGAGGTTTTGTTATTATTATTTTTTCCGGTCGAGCACATCTGTCGTTTTATTTTCTCTTTTTGTATTATTTTTATACGAACCTGAAATTAATTTTTAGGTTGGTAAAATGATGGTCTAAAAAGTGTGTGTGTGTGTGTGTGTGTGTGTGTGTGTGTGTGTGTGTGTGTGTGTTTAGTATTATTAATGTATTGTAAATTATATACAGTAATATTTACATTATTCTAGAGGCTATTGTAATTCCCCCCCCCCCCCCTCTTTGTTGTACGTACATTGTATTTAAACTGCAGGTGAATATGTATGTATTTCTCCTCAACCATACATACATACATGATCGGTGTATGATGGCTGTGTCGACATAATACTTGGGGGAAATTATTTTACAATGGCGGGTGTATGTGTTGTGCTACATGAAGTTCGGGGACACTATACCTGTATCCAGGTCACTGTATCGGCTCACAGGTCACCACAACGTACCTGGGGAAGAAGAGGTTACAGGTTATTACAGGTTACAGGTTATGTTACATTGTGTTCATGGAGAGAGAGAGAGAGAGAGAGAGAGAGAGAGAGAGAGAGAGAGAGAGAGAGAGAGAGAGAGAGAGGTCGTCACACAACATTGACTCAGGTATGTGATGTTACTGGCACTACCTGGCACCCGAGGTCAGGGCCAGGCACTTTGTAGTTAAGAGGTGAGGGGGAGGCATTATCGTGACCCTCCTACTTCTCCCCCTCCCCCCTCCTCCCTCCCCCTCCCCTCTCTTCCTTCTCCTCCTTTTCCTCCCAGTTTTCTCCTTGCTTTGTTCAAACACCCAGCCCCTCCCCGACACCCCCCACCCCCTCACTCTCCCCCTTTCCCTCACACCTTTGTCCCGAACCCCAAATGGCACGGTGCCCCCTCACCCAAATGGCACAGTGCCACTCCAGCTCACATTATCTGGCCCCGTCTTAATGCTGTCGCTGACTCACAGTGGAGTGTTATCCGTGTGTGTGTGTGTGTGGAGGGGTGTTGTGTATATGTAGGGGGTGTTTTGTGTGTGTGTGTGTGTGTGTCAGGAGGGAAAGGAGGTAAACATTGAGAGAGAGAGAGAGAGAGAGAGAGAGAGAGAGAGAGAGAGACTCACTTAAAGCTGACAGTCTCCTCCCAGTAAAAGCTCTTGGCTAGTGTGGCGGCACGAACCTCCTGTCCCCTCCTGTCCCTTTCTGTCCCACTCCTGTCCCTTGTTCTACCGTCTGTTCCTCCTGTCCCTTCCTGTCCCTTGTTCTACCGTCTGTTCCTCCTGTCCCTTCCTGTCCCTTTCTGTCCCCTCCTGTCCCTTCCTGTCCCTTGTTCTACCGTCTGTTCCTCCTGTCCCTTGTTCTACCGTCTGTTCCTCCTGTTCCTTTCTGTCCTCTCCTTTCCCTTCTGTTCCTCCTTGGCGTGGTGTAATGCTGCATTAGATGGGTTGTGGGCGTGAGCAGTAGACGGGTTGTGGGCGTGAGTAGTAGACGGGTTGTGGGCGTGGGTAGTAGACGGGTTGTGGGCGTGGGCAGTAGACGGGTTGTTGACGCGGGTAGTAGACGGGTTGTAGGCGTGGATAGTAGACGGGTTGTGGGCGCGGGCAGTAGACAGCCAGCTAACTACCGACATGTAGGTGGTGGTGGCGGTGTAAGTCCCTCAGTAACTTGTCGTAAAGTGAGTTAGGAAAGTGTGTGTGTGTGTGTGTGTGTGTGTGTGTGTGACAGGTAAAACACGCCGCCTCTCACGCCCACACATTATCTGCGGGCGTGTAAGAATCCACAATGTCCCTTCCTTGTCCGAGGCACTGATGGGCGTGGTGGAGGGCGCGGGAGGACAAAGTGTGGGTGACCTTGCCCCGACCTGCCACACCCTGCCTGACGGGTCACAGGTCACTCACCCAGGGTCCTCTTACACACTCCTGGATCATCTTGCTTCCTCCCGCCCATCTTCACGTGCTCTCCTCTCCTCCCTCCCTCCCTCCTTCCCTCCTTCCCTCCATCTCTCCCCCCCTCCTTCCTCCTCCGTCTCTCCTTCCTTCACCCCTCCCTCTCTCTTTCCCTCCCATCATCCCCCCCCCTTCCGCATAAGGTGTGTGGATCACTTCCTTGTTCCGTCCATCCGTCTGTCAGTCCGTCCGTAGGTTCTGTCATTTGGTCTGTCTGTCCGTCTATCCGTAGGTTCTGTCATCTGGTCCGTCCGTCCGTCCGTAACTTCTGTCATTTCATCGGTACGTCGCTTCCTTCTGACGGACGACGGCTGTTTCCTATAATATTTGTCCCCATAGAAGCGGGTGAGGCCAGAGAGACGATAAGTGAAGGATTTTATTTATGATTTATTTATTTTACTTATTTATCTATTTTCTTGTGCTATGATTATTCCTCAATCGTATCACCAAGGTAGTGGGTGTCGTCAGGCGCTGTTGATTGCCTGTGGTGGCGGTGTATAAGGTCGTGTTAAGAACGGGTGAGTGAGTGTTGGTGGACAAACTTGACGAAGGAGGCGAGGGTGGTGAAGACGACCTGGAGGAGGGGGGGAGGGGTGTTGTTGTTGTGGTTGTGGTAGTCTGGCCTGTATACCCGACACTGATGGGTGTGTGTGTGTGTGTGTGTGTGTGTGTGTGTGTGTGTGTGTGTTTGTCCCCTCGGCCCAGTACTTCTCCCAGAACACAGAGGGGAGAGGGGGTGGGGGAGAGGAGGGGAAGGGGAAGGTGAGGGGTGGGGGGAGAGGGGGAAGGTGAAGGGTGGGGGGAGAGGGGGAGGTGTAGGTATGGGTACTCTCTTGCCTTGTTCTCATCACACCTACCACCATCACCACCACAACTACCAACCACATTTGTATATATAATTCAGTCAGTTCTCACAGTCTACAGTTCTTAAACCAGTCAGTCTACAGTTCTTAAACCAGTCAGTCTACAGTTACTATAAAACTTGACCGAAGGAACATTTGAGAATCTTGGGGGAGGAATTTTTTCTCTTAAATTACGAGTTTTTGCCAAGTTTTTCCTGAGACAAGAGTGTGTGGCTGAGTGTTGGGGCGAGATAGTGCTTAGCCTGGTGTTACCCTGGTGGTGGAGGTGGTGGTGTGGAGGTGGTGGTGGTTGTGGTTGTGATGGAGGTGGTGGTGGTGATGGAGGTGGTGGTGGTGGTGATGGTGGTAATAATAATAATAATAATAATAATAATAATAATAAAGAAATTAGTCACACACACACACACACACACACACACACACAGTTAAACGATAAAGTAAAAAAATTCAAGTATCGCTCACTACTTAAATTACTGTTATGATCCGCTAGTATTACGGTATGTCTGTCTGTCTGTCTGTCTGTTTTGTCTCCGTGTATCCATCCTCCCTTCCGTCTGTCTGTCTGTCTGTTTCCCTTCCGTCTGTCTGTCTGTTTCTTTTTTGTCTACGTGTTTCCGTCCTCCCTTCCGTCTGTCTGTCCGTCTGTCTGTTTCTTTTTTGTTTACGTGTTTCCGTCTTCCCTTCCGTCTGTCTGTCTGTCTGTCTGGGGGGTTAGGGGGGGGCAGGAGGCGGGGAGATGAGAACCTTCGCGCGGGGCAACACATATTGATCTGTGCACCGTCGCCGCCTGCTGCTGTGTTGGTGCTGTGAAGGGAGGAGGGATGCTGTGGGGGAGGGGGAGATGCTGTGAGGGGAGGGAGGGATGCTGTGTTGGTGCTGTGAGGGGAGGAGGGATGCTGTGGGGGGAGGGAGGGATGCTGTGTTGGTGCTGTGAGGGGAGGAGGGATGCTGTGGGGGAGGGAGGGATGCTGTGTTGGTGCTATGAGGGGAGGAGGGATGCTGTGGGGGGAGGGAGGGATGCTGTGAGGGGAGGAGGGATGCTGTGAGGGGAGGGAGGGATGCTGTGTTGGTGCTGTTGGGGAGGAGGGATGCTGTGGGGGGAGGGAGGGATGCTGTGAGGGGAGGAGGGATGCTGTTGTCCGTCTCGCGTGCTGTACGTCATCTCCTGGGTGCTGCAGAGGATGCTGTCAATGCTGTCATCATCACGTTGGGGTGTTTATTACTCGCTGCTAGTTGTGGTGGTAGTGATTGTGGTTGTGGTGGTAGTGATTGTGGTAGTGGTGGTGATGGTGATGGTGGTGATAGTGGTGATTGTTGTGGTGGTGCGCGGTGTGTGGAGGCGCTGCAGCAACTACTGTGGCTAATCCATATTTCCCCAGTTGAGGGGAACCTACTGCGTCCCATGGCTGGTGATGCAGGTGGTGGTGGTAGTGGTGCATGGTGGTACATGATGGTGGTGGTGGTAGTGTGCTGTACCAATACCATTTGTGACTGGCCTGAGACGAAATACCACCACACAATAACCACACTGCACCACACTACACCACACTGCACCACACTACACCACACTGCACCACACCACCTCCTCGCCCCCTAACACAGTACAGGTGTTCAGTGACTAAACACTGTCCTAGCGGTGTCTCCTGAACCTCTCACCCATGTGGTACTTTGTCAGTGACACCACAACTACTACTACCACCACTACCACCACCACCACTACTACCACCACTACCACCAGTTAATCATGAGGGTGAGGGAAGGTCTCGTCACAGATTAAGACCTGCCAACACCTGCCTCCTCGTGCTCAAGTGACGGTCCACCCGCATGAGGCACTGGCACTGTGGCACTCTGCTGGGAGGGAGTAGGTAATCGCGAGTGCCTCCCACCCCAGGTTTTCCTAATGACCCGGGCACCGAGAACAACCCTGTTTTAGTGCCACCACCACCACCTTCTGAGGCAACGTCACCTGTGTGTGTGTGTGTGTGTAATTATGCTTGACGAGTGAGAATATTCCAGCACCAAGGCTTCTACCCCTTCTCATCCCCCCTCTCCCCCCTTCTCCCCCCTTCTCCCCCCCCCCCTTCTCCCCCCCCCCTTCTCTCTCCTTCCCCTCCCCCTTCTTTCCACCCCCCTCCTCCCTCTTGTCCCCCTTCCCCCCCCCCCCCTCAGTGGCGCCGGACCTGACTGGCGCCAACAGGACAACTGGGTCACGTTGGTTCTCCTTTTCAATTCATGTGAGGTCAGTAGACTTGTGTGTGCCGCGGGGCTTAATGTGTCACCTGCCTCATACCGTGTCCCTCACAACCCTCCACTACAACACCCACCCCTTACAACACCTCCACTACAACACCCACCCCTTACAACACCTCCACTACAACACCCACCCCTTACAACACCTCCACTACAACACCCACCCCTTACAACACCTCCACTACAACACCCACCCCTTACAACTCACTGGCAGACCTCCCTTACCAAACAAACAATCCCACTACAACTTCAACACCCTTCCCTCCCTTAACATCCCTTCCTCCCTCACTCCCCCTCTTCCCTCTCCCTCACCCCCCCCACCCCTCACCCCCCCCCCTCTCAAGGTGCTCGGTAATTATGTTAATGACTCTCATTTTCTAATTAAGGAGGAGAGGACAGTGTGAGAAGTGACTACACCACACCACATACATCCCGGGCTGGTCACATAGGCTCTTGTAGGGTGTGGTGTGGTGTGGTGGGGGGTGGTGGGGTGGGGTGGGGTGGGTGTGGTGTGGTGGGGGTTGTTGAAGCACACACACACACACACACACACACTTAGGATGACTTGAATAAGGCGTGACGGGGCGAGGCGGAGCGAGGCGGGGCGGGGCGGGGCAGAGTTCTTAGAGTTCCTGTACACACACACACACACATATAGAAGCAGGAGGAGGAGGAGGAGGAAGATAAGGAGAGGAAGAGGAGGAGGTGGTTACATCAGGCAGGTAGTCAGTAGGTGGTGCTGCACCTCCCAACTCTTAACCTGTGTTAAATATTTCAGGCCAGTGAGTGACGGCTGACGTGTTGGTAGTTGTGGTAGTCTGATTGTGGCAGTTTGGTTGTGGTAGTCTGATTGTGGTAGTCTGGTTGTGGTAGTCATATTGTGGTAGCTTGGTTGTGGTAGCTTGATTGTGGTAGTCTGGTTGTGGTAGTCTGATTGTGGTAGTCTGATTGTGGTAGCTTGATTGTGGTAGCTTGATTGTGGTAGTTTGGTTGTGGTAGCTTGGTTGTGGTAGCTTGATTGTGGTAGTCTGATTGTGGTAGTCTGGTTGAAGTAGTCTCCCCACTCCCTCTCGTCCTTCCCACACCCTCTCGTCCTCCCCACGCTTCCTCTCCTCCCCACGCTTCCTCTCCCCCCTACGCCTCTTCTCCTCACGCCTCCTCTCCTCCCCACTCCCTCTCGTCCTCCCCACGCCTCCTCGCCTCCCCACTCCCTCTCGTCCTCCCCACGCCTCCTCTCCTCCCCACTCCCTCTCGTCCTCCCCACTCCTCCTCTCCTACCCACGCTTCCTCTCCTCCCCACGCTTCCTCTCCCCCCTACGCCTCCTCTCCTCCCCACGCCTCCTCTCCTCCCCACACTCCAGGTTGGATCTATGACAGTTGTGATTGGTGGAGTGTCCTCTTGAGGTTGAGTCCTCTTCATGTGTATATTACTTCCTCCTCCTCCTCCTCCTCCTCGTCCCCTCTTCCTCCTCCTCCTCCCTTCCTCCTCCTCCCTTCCTCTTCTTCCTCCTCCACGCTGATTGAGGGTCGAGGAACCTGACAGTCAATGATTGGTGGGCGTTGCTTCCTCTTCTTCCTCCTCCTCCTCCTCCTCGTCCCCTCTTCCTCCTCCTCCTCCTCCCTTCCTCCTCCTCCCTTCCTCTTCTTCCTCCTCCACGCTGATTGAGGGTCGAGGAACCTGACAGTCAATGATTGGTGGGTTTTGCTTCCTCTTCTTCCTCCTCCTCCTACTTCTCCATATCTCCTCTTCCGCTCTTCCCCCCTTCTCCCCCTCCTCTTATCTGGCATCACTACACCTTGCACGAAGGGGAGGGAACGTGGGGGGAGGGGGAGAGGAGGGAACGTGGGGAAGAGGAGGGTAAGGAACGAGGGGGAAGAGGTGGGAACGTGGGGGAAGAGGAGGGGATAGGAACGAGGGGGAAGAGGTGGGAACGAGTGTGTGTGTGTGTGGGTGGAGGCTAATGTGAGAGGGTAGGAACAAGTAGAGTGAGTCCTGGTAATGTCTTCACGGCCCTACCTACTACCACTACCCCTACCTACTGCCACTACCCCTACCTACTACCACTACCCCTACCTAACGCCACTTCCCCTACCTACTGCCACTACCCCTACCTACTACCACTACCCCTACCTACTACCACTACCCCTACCTAACGCCACTTCCCCTACCTACTACCACTACCCCTACCTAACGCCACTTCCCCTACCTACTACCACTACCCCTAATTATTGCTACCCTCTTCAGTGACCAGACTTGAGGTGGCCACAGGACCAGCATGGCCACCACCACACAGTGAAGGTAGACCACTGACTCACACGGTGGCCGGGAGGGAGGACGGGTTAATGGCTGGTAGTACCGGTTGTGGTAGTTGGTAGTACCGGTTGTGGTAGTACTGGTTGTGGTAGTTGGTAGTACTGGTTGTGGTAGTTGGTAGTACTGGTTGTGGTAGTACTGGTTGTGGTAGCTGGTAGTAATGGTTGTGGTAGCATGGCGGCGGCATCCAAACTATGTGATGAACGGCCAGGTAAACTGATAAGGCTGTGTCAACACTTACTACAGCAAACATCTTATCTGATACTGTAAGATTGGGGATCTGCATGAGGTGAAGCAGTACAATGAACACATCTCATATATACTGTAGTGTTTGGGTCATTATACTGTTGTTCAATAGATTTACGCAACAACAAGTATACTGTACCGCTCAGAGCTACTTGTGGGAGCATCTTTGACTAAATTTTAACCAGAGTTCACAAATATTGCAGAGGATGATCAGTCTCTAATTTTATAAGAGTGTTAGTGACTAGTTATTTTGTATCGTCGAATGTGAAATACGGTTTTATATTGTATTAAAAAGGTTACTTACTTTTCTATTAGTCTTGTTTACCTACCAAAGGCGGGTCCATTATGCAAAACAACAACACAGGAATTATTATAACTCCCCCCCAACCCCCCTCCTTTATTTTATTTATTTTTTTTTTTAGGAGAAAATAAAAATATAATTCCAAAGTATAATAATTAAACTCCATTATACCTTCTGGTGCAACACATAAGAAGTAGAAGCACTTGATGTTGAGTTGCTGTGTGTTGCTGTTTGTGTCTGGCAGCAGTGGCATTATTGACGTTTTTAACTACACATTTACTCTGCTCAAACTTCACTCGTGGGGTTTGGCTGAGGCAGTTTGTTTATCGTGCACCAACTGAAGGTAATGTAGTTATGATGGAATTGGATAAATAACCTCTAATTGTAGTTTGTCTTTTGTTAAACTGAAAAGATTAACAGTTCTTCAGCCTTACTTTGTAGCAATACTAAGACAGCCTTTACCAGTGTTTATCTGAATATATGGTGGTAGTAGTGGTTGTTAGAGCAGTAGTAGTTGTTAGAGCAGTAGTGATAGTGTTGTCTCATACGGGTCTCTTGTCTCACTTACAACAGATTACATGGGATTACTGAATGTATGTCATGGTGTTGCCAATATTTTTCCCGCGTTTTTTTAGCTTTTGTTTACATGGTGTGTTGAGATGTGTATATGGTGTGTTGAGATGTGTGGATGGTGTGTTGAGATGTGTGAATGGTGTGTTGATATGTGTGGATGATGTGTTGAGGTGTGTGTATGGTGTGTTGATATGAGTGTATGGTGTGTTGTGATGTGTGAATGGTGTGTTGTGATGTGTATATGGTGTGTTGTGATGTGTATATGGTGTGTTGAGATGTGTGTATGGTGTGTTGAGATGTGTGTATGGTGTGTTGATATGAGTGTATGGTGTGTTGTGATGTGTGAATGGTGTGCTGATATGTGTGTATAGTGTGTTGTGATGTGTATATGGTGTGTTGAGATGTGTATATGGTGTGTTGAGATGTGTATATGGTGTGTTGAGATGTGTATATGGTGTGTTGTGATGTGTTTATGGTGTGTTGAGATGTGTATATGGTGTGTTGATATGTGTATGGTGTGTTGAGATGTGTATGGTGTGTCGTGATGTGTTTATGATGTGTTGAGATGTGTATATGGCGTGTTGAGATGTGTATATTGTGTATTGAGATGTGTATACTGTATTGTGTATTGAGATGTGTATATAGTTTGTCGAGATGTGTGTGTATGTAGTAGCAGGTTCTTGTCTAAGGAGGTTGTCTTATGAGTGTGTGTCCTGGTAGTGGTGGTACTGGTAGTGGGAATGGTGGTAGTGGTGGGGATGGTAGTGGTGGGGATGGTAGTGGTGGTGGTGGTGGTGGTGGTGCTGGTGGTGTTGGTGTGGTGATGGTGGTGGTGGTACTGGTGGTGTTGGTGTGGTGGTGGTGGTGGTGGTACTGGTGGTGTTGGTGTGGTGGTGGTGATGGTGGTGGTGGTAGTGGTGGTACTGGTGGTGTTGGTGTGGTGGTGGTGGTAGTGGTGGTACTGGTGGTGTTGGTGTGGTGGTGATAGTGGTGGCGGTTGGAGGACAGTGAAGGATTCTCACAATTATTGAATTTCGATATCAATGTTGAGGGAGGGAGTAAACATCACACACACACACACACACACACACGCACGCACGCACGCACGCGCACACACACACACACACACACACACACACACACACACACACACACACAGAATATAGACTTGTGTACACGGTATTTTTAACGTCTCCAAACAGAGTAACATTGTATCTGTGTTGATCAGCCCTCTCCTCCTCCTCCTCCTCCCCTCCTCCTCCTCCTCCTCTCCTCCTCCTCCCCCTCTCCTCCTCCTCCCCCTCTCCTCCTCCTCAAACTTTACACTTTAATTAACTTTTGTTTTTTGTTTGTCTTCCTCCGCTTCTTCATTTTCTTCTTCCGCCTTGGTGTACTTCCTCCCTCCATCCCTCCCTCCTCTCTCTTCCTCCCTCCATCCCTCCCTCCTCTCTCTTCCTCCCTCCATCCCTCCCTCCTCTCTCTTCCTCCCTCCATCCCTCCCTCCTCTCTCTTCCTCCCTCCATCCCTCCCTCCTCTCTCTTCCTCCCTCCATCCCTCCCTCCTCTCTCTTCCTCCCTCCATCCCTCCCTCCTCTCTCTTCCTCCCTCCCCCCTCTCCCCCCCCCTTTTTCCTCGTTTCCTCTGCCTTCTCCTCTCCTCCCCCCTCCTTCTTAATGTCTTCTAATGGGGAGAGGGGGTGAGGGAGGGGTTACATCTCTTTATTTCCGTCCCTTCCCCTGGTCATCGTACTCAAGGGGTGAAGTCATCGTACTCAAGGGGTGAAGTCATCGTACTCATGGGGTGAAGTCATCGTACTCAAGGGGTGAAGTCATCGTACTCAAGGGGTGAAGTCATCGTACTCAAGGAGTGAAGTCATCGTACTCATGGGGTGAAGTCATCGTACTCAAGGGGTGAAGTCATCGTACTCATAGGGTGAAGTCATCGTACTCATGGGGTGAAGTCATCGTACTCATAGGGTGAAGTCATCGTACTCAAGGGGTGAAGTCATCGTACTCAAGGGGTGAAGTCATCGTACTCAAGGGGTGAAGTCATCGTACTCAAGGGGTTAAGCCTTTGTTCGGGAAGAAACGTCACAAACCCGACTAATGTTGTGTTTCGGTATTCCACGTCCCGAATAATCAGTCGGCCGCCAAGTGGGTCGAGTCGTTTATGTGTCGTCCAAGTAGGTCGATCGGTCGGCTAATGGGGCGGTCGGTCATTGAGTTTCTCGGTCAGTGAGTTAGTGAGTCGGTCAGATCTTCGGTGGATGATGGGGGTAAGTCGGTTCCTGGGGTCGGATGGGTGAGTAAGTCGGGGTGAGGAGGGAGGTGGTCGGGGTGAGAAGGCTGGTTGGTCGGGGTGAGGAGGGGGGTTGGTCGGGGTGAGGAGGGGGGTTGGTCAGGATGAGGAGGCTGGTTGGTCGGGGTGAAGAGGGGGGTTGGTCGGGGTGAGGAGGGGGGTTGGTCAGGATGAGGAGGGGGCTGGTCGGGGTGAGGAGGGGGGCTCGTCGGGGGGGGAGGGGGGCTGGTCGGGGTGAGGAGGGGGGGGGCGGGTTAGTCGGCTGGTGGGAGAGTGGCAGACATGTCGACCTTAAAGTGATGGTGCTGATACGAGACGAATGGTGAGGTGGGTGGGGGGGGGGTGAGAGGTGTGGAGGGGGGTGAGAGGTGCAGGGGGGTGAGAGGTGCAGGGGGGTGAGTGTCAAGTCACGGTGCCTCAATATGAAAGGTGAGTGTCACTATTAGTCTCCCCTCTACTCTCACACTCCTTCTCCCCTCTCCCCTCATCTCTTCTCCCCTCTCCTCTCACACTCCTCCCCTCACCCCTTGATTACACTCTTCCTTGGCTCCCCTCACATCCCCTCTCCCTTCACTTCTCACTCCTGGGTGTGGAGTATTTCCCCTTTACCTGTACCAGTACCTGTGCCTGTACCTGTACCTGTACCAGTACCTGTGCCTGTACCTGTACCTGTACCTGTACCAGTACCTGTACCAGTACCTGTACCATTACCTGTACCTGTACCAGTACCTGTACCTGTACCTGTACCATTACCTGTACCAGTACCTGTACCAGTACCAGTACCAGTACCTGTGCCTGTGCCTGTACCAGTACCAGTACCTGTGCCTGTGCCTGTACCTGTACCTGTACCAGTACCTGTACCTTTTGTCTCTGATTGACTCACTGAACAAGACTGACTTCGGGAATTCCCCCGTGTAATTCAGTGTTGCCAAAGGAGACGTTCATATCGATGTTGCTGCTACTGTATATTGCTGTTGAATGCCAGGCCGCGTGACAGTGTTGTCAGCTGTCAATGTCAACACTTGCCACTCATCGCCTGCCACTCATCACCTGCCTTTCAACAGCTGCCTTTCAACACCTGACACGCAACACCTACCACGCAACACCTAAGTAACAGTAAGTCTAGCTGGCCATGAGTAACAGAGAGTTAGGGGTGAGTGAGTGTTAGTGAGGCAATATGGCGGAGGTGAAGGTAACCTGGAACAAGTATTTGAACCTTCCTCACCTGACTTACTGTGTGTGTGTGTGTACTGTGGACAGGTGCGGCCGGTAATCAAGACGTGCGGTAACGTGATACTTGTTGTCCTTTGTCCTGGGTGTTTACAGAGCCACGGACCGACGGACAGTGCCACGTACAAGGGTTCAAGATGTAACTTACCTTGAGGTATTTTTATTATTATTATTATTATTACCACCACCATTATTATTATTATTATCATTATTATTATTATTATCATCATCATCATCATCATCATTATTATTATTTACTGCTCTTGGTGTGGTCTTTATATCATCGTTGCCATCGTGAATAATAATGTTGCGTGTAGTGAAAGTTGCTGCTCTGTCATTCATGTCAACAACAAGTCTTTATTAGGAAACTACTGAGACTAGTTTGTGTGTGTGTGTGTGTGTGTGTGTGTTGCGGTGGGAGGATCTGTTTCATATAATGCCCCCTACCCCTTCTACCCTCTTCCCCCCTCCTCCTGACACCTGACACCTCACCACCCAGCTCACCTGACACCCACCTAATATTTGAATACCAGGATCACTCTATATCGAGTTATCTTCCTGACACGATAACATCAACGACCATCTGTTCAAATATCTATCTTATCTTATTGCTACTGCCACGATAACTCACTTTTAGAGATAAGCTAAGATAACACCCAATAAGTTATTCCTTCTGATATATATGTGGTTATTTTTACATTATTAAGATAACTACATGCAAAATTAGATTAAGTTATCAGATGAGTTATATTTCATTGACACGATATAATATGTTATCTCGGAACTGCTGATACGATTAAATCAGAGTTGTCTTAAGATAACATAATTATCCTGGTAACGCGATAACTGTATTAGATAGTGTTGGCCTTCAGATAGAACTGGTTATCTTAGAGGTGTGGTCAAGATAACTGTACTTGTTTCTGTCTATCTTGATTTGTTTATGATAACGTGTTGTGTGGAGTGAGTGAGAGAGGGAGGGGAGTAGAGAGAGGGAGGGGGGAGTAGAGAGAGGGAGGGGGGAGTAGAGAGAGGGAGGGGGAGTAGAGAGAGGGAGTGGGAGTAGAGAGAGGGAGGGGGGAGTAGAGAGAGGGATGGATAGAGTGAGAGGGGGGTGGGAGTAGAGAGAGGGAGGGGAGTAGAGAGAGGGAGGGGGAGTAGAGAGAGGGAGGGGGGAGTAGAGAGAGGGAGGGGGAGTAGAGAGAGGGAGGGGGGAGTAGAGAGAGGGAGGGGGGAGTAGAGAGAGGGAGGGGGAGTAGAGAGAGGGAGGGGATTAGAGAGAGGGAGGGGGGAGTAGAGAGAGGGAGGGGGAGTAGAGAGAGGGAGGGGGAGTAGAGAGAGGGAGGGGAGAGTAGAGAGAGGGAGGGGAGAGTAGAGAGAGGGAGGGGGAGTAGAGAGACGGAGGGGAGTAGAGAGAGGGAGGGGGGTAGTAGAGAGAGGGAGGGGGGGAGTAGAGAGAGGGAGGGGGGAGTAGAGAGAGGGAGGGGGGAGTAGAGAGAGGGAGGGGGGAGTAGAGAGAGGGAGGGGGGAGTAGAGAGAGGGAGGGGGGAGTAGAGAGAGGGAGGGGGGAGTAGAGAGAGGGAGGGGGAGTAGAGAGAGGGAGGGGGAGTAGAGAGAGGGAGGGGGGAGTAGAGAGAGGGAGGGGGGAGTAGAGAGAGGGAGGGTAGACTAGAGAGAGAGAGGGGGGAGTACAGAGAGGGAGGGGAGAGTAGAGAGAGGGAGGGGGGAGTAGAGAGAGGGAGGGGGGAGTAGAGAGAGGGAGGGGAGTAGAGAGAGGGAGGGGGGAGTAGAGAGAGGGAGGGGGAGTAGAGAGAGGGAGGGGGAGTAGAGAGAGGGAGGGGGGAGTAGAGAGAGGGAGGGGGGAGTAGAGAGAGGGAGGGGGGAGTAGAGAGAGGGAGGGGAGTAGAGAGAGGGAGGGGGGAGTAGAGAGAGGGAGGGGGAGTAGAGAGAGGGAGGGGGAGTAGAGAGAGGGAGGGGGGAGTAGAGAGAGGGAGGGGGGAGTAGAGAGAGGGAGGGGGAGTAGAGAGAGGGAGGGGATTAGAGAGAGGGAGGGGAGTAGAGAGAGGGAGGGGGGAGTAGAGAGAGGGAGGGGGGAGTAGAGAGAGGGAGGGATAGAGT
Source organism: Homarus gammarus (assembly GCA_958450375.1). NCBI lineage: Eukaryota > Metazoa > Arthropoda > Malacostraca > Decapoda > Nephropidae > Homarus > Homarus gammarus. The sequence goes on from CAUDMG010000916.1 coordinate 138,023, forward strand.
GAGAGGGGGGTGGGAGTAGAGAGAGGGAGGGGAGTAGAGAGAGGGAGGGGAGTAGAGAGAGGGAGGAAGAGTGTGAGAGAGGGAGGGATAGAGTGAGAGGGAGGGGAGAGTGAGAGAGAGGGAGGAAGGGTGTGAGAGAGTGGGGGGTGAGTAAGAGAGAGGGAGGGATAGAGTGAGAGGGAGGGGGAGAGTGAGAGAGAGGGTGGGGGAGTAGAGAGAAAGAGAGAGAGAGTAACCTAAGGAGGGAAGGAGTAAAAGAGAGGGAGTAATGGAGTGAGAGAGAAAGATGGAGTAAGAGAGACAGACAGACAGACAGACAGGGAGTGGTCAGCAATAGTTCACTAAACCGTTCACTACTCGTCCTTGTCACCTCATTAAGCGGTCAATTGTTGCCAGTCATGCCGCCTCCTTCTCCTCCCCTTCCTTCTCCTCCTCCTCCCCTTCCTTCTCCTCCTCCTCCCCTTCCTCCTCCTCCCCCTCTTCTTTCTCCTCCTCCTCCTCCTCCTCTCATTTTGTGGTTCGGCCAATAATGTTTTACACGACTCCACACATTACTCTTCCTTGTGAGAGTGTGACCACCAACTCTCACCCTCTGTCACTCTCACACGCTGTCACTCTCACACACTGCCACTCACACACTGCCACTCTCACACATTGTCACTCTCACACACTGTCACACTCACACAATGTCACTCACACACTGCCACTCTCACACACTGTCACTCTCACACTGCCACTCTCACACACTGTCACTCTCACACACTGTCACTCACACACTGCCACTCTCACACACTGTCACTCTCACACACTGTCACTCACACACTGTCACTCACACACTGCCACTCTCACACACTGTCACTCTCACACACACCATCACTTTCACACTATATAAAAATTGAATTACTTATTCTTTTGTATTTAGTGATAAAACAACAATTGATATTTGGACAGGTAGATGGGTGGACAGGTAGATGTGTGGACAGGTAGATGGGTGGACAGGTATGTGGGTGGACAGGTAGATGGGTGGACAGGTAGATGGGTAGACAGGTAGATGGGTGGACAGGTAGATGGGTGGACAGGTAGATGGGTGGACAGGTAGATGGGTAGACAGGTAGATGGGTGGACAGGTAGATGGGTGGACAGGTAGATGGGTAGACAGGTAGATGGGTGGACAGGTAGACAGTTAGGGCCAGGTCTTTACTTTAGGTGGGTCAAGACATTCCTGAGGGCTGGGGAGGGACCTTGTCGTTGGGAAGAAAGACGGGTGGGTAGAGGGGTGATTAATGGGAGGGGGAGGAAGTGAGGGTAGGGAGAATGTAAGGGTGGGGAGGAGGTGAGTGTAGGGAGAAGGTGAGGGTGGGGAGAAGGTGGGGGTGGGCAGATGAGGGTGGGGAGAGAGGGGAGATTAATGGGGTGGGAAGGGTGTATTGTAGGTGTAGGCTGGTCTAGTGTTACAGCTGACATAGCCCATCAGACCAGTGCCTCCTTCTCACCTTCCTTCTCTCCCCCACCTTTCCTTCACCTTTCCTTCCTTTCCTCACCACTCTTACTTCCTTCCCTAATTCTCTTCTCACAGCGCCCCCCCAGTGATCCCAGAAGGCGTCCCACACACACACACACACACACACACACGAGGGAGAGAGTAGACGGGTAGGTGACAAGACACTCGTGAGACAAACACTAGGCCGTGACGGGTGAGTGAGAGGTGATGGAGGGAAGGGGGGGAGGGGAGTGAGACACGTTTTTAGCGCCCTCCACCTACTGCAGGTTCCCTCCGTCGCCGCTACCTTCATAATCCGTATACCTGAGGCGAGGTCTAGTACACACAACACACACACACACACACACACACACACATACACACGCTACACTTGTTCACAGTTACCACACATTACACTACACCCCCCCCCCCCCCACACCCCTCCCGGCAGACAGGTGTATCCTCCAGGTACAGGTGTTAATTACTGGCGTGGATGTGGTAAAGTGCAAGGTGGTGCAGGTAAGGTCACACAGCTTCCTGCCTGCGTGACATTTTCTCTCTCTCTCTCTCTCTCTCTCTCTCTCTCTCTCTCTCTCTCCGATACAATAGTTTATTTTAGCCACAATGTTAGAGATGAACTTATACAGTACCTTAATAATATTGCCACTCGGTTCGCAATCAACAAGTACCAGGTTCGATACCCGGGCGAGGTGATGTAACTTATAAACACATTGGCGAGGGCGAATGGCGAGTTTTATGTTGTAAATATTGACTTAGTGAAGAGTGTATCATTACAACACAACAACTACACTACAAAAACAACAACGACAACAAAACAACGATACTACAACAACTAGACCACTCACTGTATCAAGGTACTGCCGTCACTCACCTGTCACTCTCCTTGATATTTTGTAACATATACTCTCTCTCTCCTCCCTCTTCCCCTTTGTTATACTCTCTCTCCTCCCTCTTCCCCTTTGTTATACTCTCTCTCCTCCCTCTTCCCCTTTGTTATACTCTCTCTCCTCCCTCTTCCCCTTTGTTCTCTCCCTTCTCCCCGTTACTGTTCCTCCTCCTTATTCTCTTGTGTTGTTTTCTTCCCCCTTCTCTTAGTCCTTGTTTTCTTCATCTCTCTCTCTCTCTCTCTCTCTCTCTCTACACCACCACTGCCACTTAACAGGGCTCTTAAGTAGCGCCTCCATTGTGTTACACGTTACAATACACTTACACACTTAATCGCGGTGTTAAGTGGTCGCCCAGGTATTGGCCCACATCATAAGTGTATCGAGAGGCGTTGTAAGTGCGAGAGGAGAGGTTAGAAGTAGGTAATAAGTGGATATAAGTGGGTGTAAGTGATGTCTCTCCCTCAGCCACTTCCGCCGCTTGGGGGGAAGGGGGGGGGGGCTACTGACCCTATAGTTGCTTTTGTTGTTATTGTTCTTGTGTTTTTTGTTAATGTTGTTCTTTTGTTGTTGATTTTGTTAATGTTGTTCTTTTGTTAATGTTGTTGTTCTTTTGTTAATGTTATTGTTCTTTTGTTAATGTTATTGTTCTTTTGTTAATGTTGTTGTTCTTTTGTTAATGTTGTTGTTCTTTTGTTAATGTTGTGTTCTTTTGTTAATGTTATTGTTCTTTTGTTAATGTTGTTCTTTTGTTAATGTTGTTGTTCTTTTGTTAATGTTGTTGTTCTTTTGTTAATGTTATTGTTCTTTTGTTAATGTTGTTGTTCTGTTGATGTTATTGTTCTTTTGTTAATGTTATTGTTCTTTTGTTTTATGTTTTCGTTGATGTACCTACAGTATGTCCTCACCTCCGCCAGTTATATATTAAACCAAACTCTTCCTCTGTACGGCTTCTCTTTTTACTCAGATTTTTACGCATTTTTATCACATATATATTTTTCCGGCACAACCAGATTTCCCGCAGTCAACTTCTCTCAGATTTTTGCCTATTTTTATTTTCTTTTTCACCGCGTCCAGCTTTCAATGGTCAAACTATTTTCGATCTCAAAATTTACGTAACTTTGATTTTTTTTTTATCTCAATGGATTTTTATGCGACTCACATTCTGCTTGATACAAAAAAATATCTATATTTTTTTTCTCTCCCTCGTACCATCGGTGTTTTGTTTTTCCCGCCATATTTTCATGTTCGTCTCTATTTTTCGTGGGTCAGTGGAACGCGGCCGTCGTATGTTCGTATGTTTCGCTCGGCCGTGGCTTAGGTTTCATATGTGTTGGTATTTTGTTTAAATAAAATACTGATTTGTTTATATTCAACTATATGCTATCTTAGGCAGTATGGAGCCTGAGTAACATAATATACATGTAGTGTAACCGGCATATAAGGAAGTCATTACCACACAAACACCACGTGGGAATGTTTACATACACGCGGTTTACTGACACATCAGCTGATCGTGTAAACACCACCATTGTCTAATACCACGTGATGATGATGTGTTGGTGGGATTTACGAAACACTGAGAGAGATAGAGATAGTGAGAGAGAAGTGTGAGGTAAGCGAGGTACAGTAGGTAGTGAGAGTGTTTACTGAGGTGTAGAAAGTTCAAGATCAGTATGTTAGTGGGTGACCTTTACTGTACCTGTTGTTATTGTAATGTTGCTCTCTCTCTCTCTCTCTCTCTCTCTCTCTCTCTCTCTCTCTCTCTCTCTCTCTCTCTCTCTCTCTCTCTCAGAATACGATCTTGAACTTTACTCAAAAGAAAGTTTTAAGCAATTGAGGTATCTGCCAAGTATATTGTACTGACCACCCTCTCGCCCAGCCACACCCACCAAGCCACACCCACCCACACTTCACCCACAACCACCCACGCTACACCCACACAACACACGCCCACACTATGCCCACCCATCCACACCCTCTCCCCTTCTCTACCCACAACAACTCTCCTGCCACAACCACACCCTGTATCAATCCACCCACGCCTACCACACCCTGTATCTCATCGCCCACGCCCACACCCTGCACTCCTCACGCCCACAACCATTTCGGAATCTCACTCCCTTATGTTCTGTGTAAACTATATTAATTCGCGTCTCTCTCTCTCTCTCTCTCTCTCTCTCTCTCTCTCTCTCTCTCTCTCTCTCTCTCTCTCTCCAACGTTCCCTCATTAACTCATTCTCCCCTCACCTTTCTCTCCCTCTCTTTCCTTTGTGAGGGAAGCATTCTTTTGTGTCAGGTGTTCTCTTTGTGTGTGTGTGTCAGGCTTTCTCTTTATGAGAGTGAGAGGGGGGAGGGTAAGAGAGTGAGAGGGGGGGAGAGAGAGGGGGGGAGGGTAAGAGAGTGAGAGGGAGGGAGAGAGAGGGGGGGGAGGGAGGGAGAGAGAGTCATAATGTTTACTATTGTGAATTATACAGGAGGCGGTGCTGAGCCTCTTACCTGCTCTCTCATTAACCTCTTTCCACCTGTCATGACCTATTCCCACCTGCCATGACCTTTTCCACCTGTCCTGACCTTTTCCCACCTTCCTGACCAAAGATCCAAACTTTCGAATCCAAATTCCTGAACCCGAACCCCCGAAACTGAGGCCTTGAACCCCTCCCGGAAATGATGTAGTTGTATTTGAGAACAATGAAGAGTTGAAGGTCGTAACAATTGATGGTTATTATACAAGAATGAGAGGAAGATGGTGTGACGTGAGGGAGGTGTGACGTGAGGGAGATGGTGTGGTGTGAGGGAGATGATGTGGCGTGAGGGAGACGGTGTGGTGTGTAATAAGGTGTGGCGGTGAAGTAGTTTTTGCGTGTTAAAAATGTCAAGACTGAATTAAAAAGGGCGAGTGAGATAACGAGGGCGTCTTGTTACCATCTCGTTAGTGAGTTTGTGATCAGTACGCCAGTTAACGAGGTGAGTGTTGACGTGTGAGGAGATGAATTGGTTAGGTTAGGTTAGACACACACACACACACACACAGACCATCTCCAGGTTAGGTTAGGTTAGATTCGATTAGATTGTTCGGTCACACACACACACACACACACACACACACACACACACATCACCTCCGGGTTCTCATAAATTCCTAATATTTTCCCCTGACAGTTACAGTTACGGTAGAGTCTCAGAGCAAACTAGTCGACATTTTGAAAGTCATATTTGTGTAGTTAAATTAGGGAGTCTGGTGCGCTTTACATTACTGTATTGGATAAAAGGAATGATTAAGATTATTAATATTTTCTAAAAGATTCTTGACTCTTTTTTTTGTGACGCCAAGTAAACTTATATCAAGGTAGAGTCTCAGTGTAACATATATCAAGGTAGAGTCTCAGTGTAACATATATCAAGGTAGAGTCTCAGTGTAACATATATCAAGGTAGAGTCTCAGTGTAACATATATCAAGGTAGAGTCTCAGTGTAACATATATCAAGGTAGAGTCTCAGTGTAACATATATCAAGGTAGAGTCTCAGTGTAACATATATCAAGGTAGAGTCTCAGTGTAACATATATCAAGGTAGAGTCTCAGTGTAACATATATCAAGGTAGAGTCTCAGTGTAACATATATCAAGGTAGAGTCTCAGTGTAACATATATCAAGGTAGAGTCTCAGTGTAACATATATCAAGGTAGAGTCTCAGTGTAACATATATCAAGGTAGAGTCTCAGTGTAACATATATCAAGGTAGAGTCTCGGTGTAACATATATCAAGGTAGAGTCTCAGTGTAACATATATCAAGGTAGAGTCTCAGTGTAACATATATCAAGGTAGAGTCTCAGTGTAACATATATCAAGGTAGAGTCTCAGTGTAACATATATCAAGGTAGAGTCTCAGTGTAACATATATCAAGGTAGAGTCTCAGTGTTATGATGGTGTAATTCTTGTCTTGTTCATCAGTTCAGTGTATTCTCAAAGCATCCTTTAGTTATGTGGGAAAATTTATCGTAGGAAATATTAAGAATCTTTTAAAGGATAGGTTAGGTTAGGTTAGGTTAGGTTAGGTTAGGTTTTCATTGACGTGGTGTTATTGGAGGAGGTTTGGGTAGGAGAGGGGGCCACAGTACCCAACCCTTCCTCAGCGCCATAACTCTCGTCTTCTTTTCACCGACGCTGATAAATGAATGGCTTGGCCGGGTCTGAAAGCTAATCATTCTTCCATATAACACTGAATCCCACCCATAAAGGCTATTGATTGGTTAAAAGGCTGTTGCAGAGCTTTCTAGGCCCCGCCCACCGGAGTTATTGATTGGTCGAGGAGTGTTGGCAGCCATCGTATAGGAGACCTCATGAACGCCGCCCACTTTGGAGGTTTAACTCTTGGCAGATGGCCCAAGGCTTCCTGCCGGGTAACATGTATCCCTGAGGGCACCCGGCATGTTCACTAGGACCTATCATATTCATTAGGACCTATCAGGATCACGAGGAGCTGTCATGTTCACCAGGACCTATCATGTCACTTGGACCTGCCATGTTCACTACGATCTATCATGTCACTTGGACCTGCCATGTTCACTACGATCTATCATGTCACCAAGAGCCTCTACCCCCTTCCCCTCCTTACTGCCTCCTGATGGTGATGATGTAACGAGACTGTACATAACGACCTGGTAACTCTCTCTCTCTCTCTCTCTCTCTCTCTCTCTCTCTCTCTCTCTCTCTCTCTCTCTCTCTCTCTCAGGGCCGCCGCTGCTAATGACGCGTCCCTGTCAAGCAAGATCCTTATGACCCCGTGGCCCAGTTATGTGTCCTTGTGTATCCCCCCCGTGTCCTTATATAGTCTTCCTTGTGTTTGTGTCCTCCCTTGTGTTCATGTGTCCTCCCTTGTGTTCATTTATCCCCCTCTTCTTCTCTTATTATTATTGTTCTTATTTTTATTAATCTTTGTCAAAACACACACACACACACACACACACACACACACACACACTGAACCTTGAACCCTCTGACGACGCTGGTTCAACTGGGCTATGATAAGACACTGTAAGATAAAAGGTTTTATTTACTCAAGCATGATGGTTTAACCTTTTAAGAGATGCTGGTTTAACCCCTGACGTATGAAGGCTTAAACCAGAGTGACCTCATAGGGAATATCATATAGGCACGTGGTTAAGTATTAGGGTGATCGAAAAGTCCCTATGTACCTATGATAATTAACATAGGTAACCCTTGTTAAACCTCCATTGCTATTTACGCCTTTTGTTCATACAGTAGATATTAGAAATAGTTGTTGTTGTTTTTGGTAAGTTGATGCTATTTACTGTTAATAGAATAAAGTAAATAACAACAATGTAGGTACAAGGAACAACTCTTTAATGGTTGTTAATCTTCAGGTGAAATAAACTGGGGGATGTAAAGCTTCGATTATGAATATATGTGTTAGGAAGCCGTGTTTGTGAGTTGTGTGTACAGTATGCGCGTTAAAAAAAGTTGTGTTTGTAGTTTGTGTATGTGTGTTAATAGGTCGTATATGTGCGTTTGTAGGTCGTGTTCCTGCGTATCTGGATCATGCTTATGTGTGTATGACATAAGTGTGTATTTTTATTAGCAGTTGATGTATTGTTTTTGTAATTGTTTTTTGCTCCGTGTGTGTGTGTGTGTGTGTGTGTGTGTGTGTGTGTGTGTGTGTACAGTACTTAACAACCAGGTAAAAGCTTCATTAAAATTACGATTAAAAAAAAAAACTCGACAAATTTTATATCGTGTTGATCTGTCTGGGAAATAAACCGTACAGACAATATAATACAGCATTAATATTCGTCATACCTTCCCTCTTGACAGCTGGAGGGTAACTGGCTCACTCTTGACTCATTCCGTGATTCGTTCCTCCCCATTCACACAATGACAGTTGCCACAGCATATTATTTTATTTACATTTTGTTACACGAAATAATAATAATAATAAAGAAATAGTTAATGTGATTGATTAATAGTACTTAAATATCACGTCTTAATTTTAGTAGCTCAATTATAATTATCGTATGTGAATGTATTAATATACGATGAAATGTGGATGGCAATCGTGGTGTCCATCAGTGACGTCACGACCTCCTCCAGACAACAACAACAACGAAATTTTATGTATATTAATTAATTTTCGTAAAAGTTGTATGTGTGTCCTGACGAAGGTAAAAAAATCTGATAAACGTTTTTCCTTGTGACACAGAAGACGTTTTCCGAGTCTTATTAAAACAACTCAGATTCTTCTAGTTAACGTTTGTTCCTCGCCTCGTAAACACAAACGTTTCTACGGCAGCCACTCAAATGTTGTGAGCTCACAACATGAAGCTGTGGTGGTATTGTGGTTGTAGTGTGGTGGTGGTGGTGGTGGTGATGCAATGGTGATAGTGTGGTGGTGGTGGTGATAGTGTGGGTGGTAACGGTGTTTTGGTTGTAGAATGGTTGTGGTCTTGTGGTAGTGTGCTTGGTCTTAGACATTAACTGTGTGGTTATTGTTGCGGTTGTTGTAATCTTTGTAGGGTTGTGTTGGGTGATTAGTTTACCTGGGGTGATTAGTTTACCTGAGATGATTAGTTTACCTGAGATGATTAGTTTACCTGAGATGATTAGTTTACCTGAGATGATTAGTTTACCTAAGTTGATTAGTTTACCTGAGATGATTAGTTTACCTGAGATGATTAGTTTACCTGAGATGATTAGTTTACCTGAGATGATTAGTTTACCTGAGTTGATTAGTTTACCTGAGATGATTAGTTTACCTGAGATGATTAGTTTACCTGAGTTGATTAGTTTACTTGAGATGATTAGTTTACCTGAGATGATTAGTTTACCTGAGATGATTAGTTTACCTGAGATGATTAGTTTACCTGAGATGATTAGTTTACCTAAGATGATTAGTTTACCTGGGGTGATTAGTTTACCTGAGATGATTAGTTTACCTGAGATGATTAGTTTACCTGAGATGATTAGTTTACTTGAGATGATTAGTTTACTTGAGATGATTAGTTTACCTGAGATGATTAGTTTACTTGAGATGATTAGTTTACCTGAGATGATTAGTTTACCTAAGATGATTAGTTTACCTGAGATGATTAATTTACCTGAGTTGATTAGTTTACCTGAGATGATTAGTTTACCTGAGATGATTAGTTTACCTGAGATGATTAGTTTACCTGAGATGATTAGTTTACCTCCATCTTCTCTCCCTCCACCCCTCCTCCTCCTCCTCTCCTCCTTCTACCTCCTCCTTCTCCACGTACCTCCTCCTCCACGTACCTCCTCCTCCTCATCTTCCTCCTCCTCCTCCTCCTCCTCCCCCCCCTCTTCTCCTCCACCCCCCACCCCCAACGCCCTCCTTTATTCTCTATTCAGTTTCAGGTCATTAGTTCCCTGCTACACCTGTGACTCTCTCTCTCTCTCTCTCTCTCTCTCTCTCTCTCTCTCTCTCTCTCTCTCTCTCTCTCTCTCTCTCTCTCTCTCTCTCTCTCTCTCTCTCTCTCACACACACTTGGTCTTCACCTATTAAGGAAATTTGCATCTTCGTCCACCATGGTTGGCGGCCTGGAACACACACACACACACACACACACACACATCCCCCCACGCACACATCACCCCCACACACATCACCCCCCACACACATCCCCCTCATACACATACACACCCACACACATCACCCCCCACACACATCCCCCCTCCCCCCACACACATCCCCCCACACACCATGAGATAAGAGGTAAAATCAATGCCAGATTCATGAGGGTCGGCCATGCACCACCCCCCCTCTCCCCCCACACAGAGTTGACTGAGAGGATTAGAGAGGAAGAGGAGGAGGAGGAGGAGGGGGAAGAGTGGGTGAGGAAGATGATGAGATGAGGAGGAGGAGGGAAGAGAGAATGAGGAAGAGGAGATAAGAAGGAGGGAAGAGAACTAGGAGGAGCAGTAAGAGGGTGGAAGAGAGGTGGAAGATTTGACTTGATAAAAGGGAGGTAGGAGGAGGAAGAAAGGAAGGAGGGGAAACTGTAGATAAAAGTTAAGAGGAAGAACAGAAGAAAAAAGAGAGAAAGAAAGAAAGAAAGAAGAGAGTGATTCAATTTTAATCTCAATATTTCCTTGGATATTATTGTTATAGGTGACCTGAACACACACACACACACACACACACACACACACACACACACACACACCGATATCATCATCATCATCATCATACAGTGGCACTCAGCAGTAGTGCCACTATATATTCAGCAGGAGTGTCACTATACGCTCAGCAGCAGTGCCACTATACTGTACATTCAGTAGGGCCACTATATATTCTGCAGGAGTTTCACTATACGCTCAGCAGCAGTGCCACTATACTGTACATTCAGTAGGGCCACTATATATTCAGCAGGAGTTTCACTGTACGCTCAGCAGCAGTGCCACTATACTGTACATTCAGTAGTGCCACTATATATTCAGCAGGAGTTTCACTATACGCTCAGCAGCAGTGCCACTATACTGTACATTCAGTAGGGCCACTAAATATTCAGCAGGAGTTTCACTATACGCTCAGCAGCAGTGCCACTATACTGTACATTCAGTAGGGCCACTATATATTCAGCAGGAGTTTCACTATACGCTCAGCAGTAGTGCCACTATACATTGGTGCTCACAGCTGTTTTGGGCACTTATACCTACAATTGGGTGTAGTGCTACTCAGCAGTAGTGCCTCCATACAGTCAGCAGTGCCACTATACATTCAGCAGCAGTGCCACTATACATTCAGCAGTAGTGCCACTATATATTCAGCAGGAGTGTCACTATACTCTCAGCAGTAGTGCCTCCATACAGTCAGCAGTGCCACTATACATTCAGCAGCAGTGCCACTATACATTCAGCAGTAGTGCCACTATGCGCTCAGCAGTACCACTATACTCTGAGCAGTGCCACTGTACATTCAGCAATAGTGGCACTCTACACTCAGCAGTAGTGCCACTATACATTCAGTAGTGGTACTCTACATTCAGCAGTAGTGGCACTCTACACTCAGCAGTAGTGCCACTATACATTCAGTAGTGGTACTCTACATTCAGCAGTAGTGGCACTCTACACTCAGCAGTAGTGCCACTATACATTCAGTAGTGGTACTCTACACTCAGCAGTAGTGGCACTCTACACTCAGCAGTAGTGCCACTATACATTCAGTAGTGGTACTCTACATTCAGCAGTAGTGGCACTCTACACTCAGCAGTAGTGCCACTATACATTCAGTAGTGGTACTCTACACTCAGCAGTAGTGGCACTCTACACTCAGCAGTAGTGGCACTCTACACTCAGCAGTAGTGCCACTATACATTCAGTAGTGGTACTCTACATTCAGCAGTAGTGGCACTCTACACTCAGCAGTAGTGCCACTATACATTCAGTAGTGGTACTCTACACTCAGCAGTAGTGGCACTCTACACTCAGCAGTAGTGCCACTATACATTCAGTAGTGGTACTCTACATTCAGCAGTAGTGGCACTATGCGCTCAGCAGTACCACTATACTCTGAGCAGTGCCACTGTACATTCAGCAATAGTGGCACTCTACACTCAGCAGTAGTGCCACTATACATTCAGTAGTGGTACTCTACACTCAGCAGTAGTGCCACTCTACACTCAGCAGTAGTGCCACTATACATTCAGTAGTGGTACTCTACATTCAGCAGTAGTGCCACTATGCGCTCAGCAGTACCACTATACTCTGAGCAGTGCCACTGTACATTCAGCAATAGTGGCACTCTACACTCAGCAGTAGTGCCACTATACATTCAGTAGTGGTACTCTACATTCAGCAGTAGTGGCACTCTACACTCAGCAGTAGTGCCACTATACATTCAGTAGTGGTACTCTACACTCAGCAGTAGTGGCACTCTACACTCAGCAGTAGTGCCACTATACATTCAGTAGTGGTACTCTACATTCAGCAGTAGTGGCACTCTACACTCAGCAGTAGTGCCACTATACATTCACTAGTGGTACTCTACACTCAGCAGTAGTGGCACTCTACACTCAGCAGTAGTGCCACTATACATTCAGTAGTGGTACTCTACACTCAGCAGTAGTGGCACTCTACACTCAGCAGTAGTGGCACTCTACACTCAGCAGTAGTGCCACTATACATTCAGTAGTGGTACTCTACATTCAGCAGTAGTGGCACTCTACACTCAGCAGTAGTGCCACTATACATTCAGTAGTGGCACTCTACACTCAGCAGTAGTGGCACTCTACACTCAGCAGTAGTGCCACTATACATTCAGTAGTGGTACTCTACACTCAGCAGTAGTGGCACTCTACACTCAGCAGTAGTGGCACTCTACACTCAGCAGTAGTGCCACTATACATTCAGTAGTGGTACTCTACATTCAGCAGTAGTGGCACTCTACACTCAGCAGTAGTGCCACTATACATTCAGTAGTGGTACTCTACACTCAGCAGTAGTGGCACTCTACACTCAGCAGTAGTGCCACTATACATTCAGTAGTGGTACTCTACACTCAGCAGTAGTGGCACTCTACACTCAGCAGTAGTGGCACTCTACACTCAGCAGTAGTGCCACTATACATTCAGTAGTGGTACTCTACATTCAGCAGTAGTGGCACTCTACACTCAGCAGTAGTGCCACTATACATTCAGTAGTGGCACTCTACACTCAGCAGTAGTGGCACTCTACACTCAGCAGTAGTGCCACTATACATTCAGTAGTGGTACTCTACACTCAGCAGTAGTGGCACTCTACACTCAGCAGTAGTGGCACTCTACACTCAGCAGTAGTGCCACTATACATTCAGTAGTGGTACTCTACATTCAGCAGTAGTGGCACTCTACACTCAGCAGTAGTGCCACTATACATTCAGTAGTGGCACTCTACACTCAGCAGTAGTGGCACTCTACACTCAGCAGTAGTGCCACTATACATTCAGTAGTGGCACTCTACACTCAGCAGTAGTGGCACTATACATTCAGTAGTGCCATTATTTACATTCAATAAGTTATATTACCCGAACCGTGTTTACCTTGTCTTAACACAAACGATTGGTGGGCGGGCGGGCGTATAGAGAGGGTGAGAATAGGACATGGAAACACCTCAGATATTAATACAGAACACAGACGTCGATACACAACACAGACGTCGATACACAACACAGACGTCGATACAGAACACAGACGTCGATACAGAACACAGACGTCAATACAGAACACAGACGTCGATACAGAACACAGACGTCGATACAGAACACAGACGTCGATACAGAACACAGACGTCGATACAGAGCACAGACGTCGATACAGAACACAGACGTCGATACAGAACACAGACGTCGATACAGAACACAGACGTCGATACAGAGCACAGACGTCGATACAGAACACACGTCGATACACAACACGACATGTAGGAGACGTGTGTGTGTGTGTGTGTGTGTGTGTGTGTGTGTGTGTGTGTTAAGGTTGATGTCGGAGAACGTTTATTGAGGATGTCACTTTGCAACATATACGAGAGATATCAGAAGACGTCGTGTCGCACAGTGTGTTCGATTATGCGCACAGGTTAATTAATAACACAGGTTGATTGATAACACTGCGCAATTGATAACACAGGGTAAACTGATAACACTCATTTCGGATACAATTTTGATTTGGAATGGAACAATGGGTACGTTACCTTAGCAGCAGCGAGACAGAGGAGTCCCAGAACGAGGAGCAGGATGAGAGAAGTCTTCATGGTGGTGCTGGGAACGAGGTAGGTAGACAGACAGGCAGCCGCGGGGTGAGCCACACAGTAACAGGCACGGACACTGACTGAGAGAGAGAGAGAGGGGCAGAAGGGCGGAACAAGGCGAGGAAGTACTGTCCCTGGCTGTGGTCCGGGACTCTCTGCCTGGCCGTGTGAGGTGAGGTAGCCTGGCCGGGCGCGCGCTCTCTCTCTCTCCTGGGGGCGGGGTTATCCTCCTGGCAGGGGGCGGAGCCAACCAGGTCGAGCCTCACTCAAGGTCTTCCCCACTCTCCCACCCCACACATCCCCCACCACGCCCCCCCCCACACACCCTCACTACGTCCTTCCCCCCCACACACACCCACCACTCCTAACACCCCCCACACCCCCCACCACTCCCAACACCCCCCACCACTCCCAACACCCCCCACACCCCCACCAAGTCCTCCCCCCACACCCCTGTCTTCCCCCCACACCTACCACGTCCCCCCCACACAACCCCCGTCCTCTCCCACACACCCCGGTCCCCCCTTCCCCCCCCCCACACACACACACCCGTCTACCCCCCCCACACACACACACCCGTCTACCCCCCACACACCCCCGTCTTCCCCCCACACCTACCACGTCCTCCCCCCACACAACCCCCCTCCTCTCCCACACACCCCGGTCCCCCCCCGACCCCCCTCCCCACAGACACCCGTCTCCCCCCCGGCCCCCCCACACACACACCCGTCTCCCCCCCGCCCCCCCCCACACACACACCCGCCCCCCCCACACACACACACCCCCCACACACACACCCCCGTACCCCCACGCACACACATTTGTCTGCCCCCACACACCCCCTTACCCCCACAGTATTAGAGCCACACAGAGCCTCCCTACCACGGTGTTAGAGCCACACAGAGCCTCCCTACCACGGTGTTAGAGCCACACAGAGCCTCCCTACCACGGTGTTAGAGCCACACCGAGCCTCCCTACCACAGTGTTAGAGCCACACACAGCCTCCCTACCACAGTATTAGAGCCACACAGAGCCTCCCTCCCACACAGAGCCGCCGCGGGAGGGAGCTCAGCCGCCCATCTGGCTTTGCATGCTAATGTTCTTTAATTTATTACAATCTTCATCTTTTGCTGCAACCATGGAGGCTGTGGCTGTCTGTGAGGTGTCTGGAGTGTGTCTGTGAGGCTGTGAGGTGTCTAGTGTGTCTCTGTGAGGAATCTGTGAGGTGTCTGTGACTGTGAGGCTGTGAGGTGTCTGTGGAGTGTCTGGTGTGTGTCTGTGAGGCTGTGAGGTGTCTGTGGAGTGTCTGGTGTGTGTCTGTGAGGCTGTGAGGTGTCTGTGGAGTGTCTGGTGTGTGTCTGTGAGGCTGTGAGGTGTCTGTGGAGTGTCTGGCGTGTGTCTGTGAGGAGTCTTTTTGTATCTGTGGGTTGTCTTATCCGTGTCTTCGGGGCTGTGAGAAAGGAAAGGAAGGAAGAAAGAAGTGAGGGAGGAAGGAAGGAAAGAAGAATGGAGTGAGAAAGGAGGAAGACGGGAAGGGAGAGCCGTGAGGTACTTATTTACCCACCCAAGCACATGTGGGGTACTTATTTACCGACCCAAACACACGTGAGGTACTTATTTACCGACCCAAACACACGTGAGGTACTTATTTACCGACCCAAACACATGTGGGGTACTTATTTACCGACCCAAACACATGTGGGGTACTTATTTACCCACCCAAACACACGTGAGGTACTTATTTACCGACCCAAACACACGTGGGGTACTTATTTACCCACCCAAACACACGTGAGGTACTTATTTACCGACCCAAACACATGTGGGGTACTTATTTACCGACCCAAACACATGTGGGGTACTTATTTACCGACCCAAACACATGTGGGGTACTTATTTACCGACCCAAACACACGTGGGGTACTTATTTACCCACCCAAACACACGTGAGGTACTTATTTACCGACCCAAACACATGTGGGGTACTTATTTACCCACCCAAACACACGTGGGGTACTTATTTACCCACCCAAACACACGTGAGGTACTTATTTACCGACCCAAACACATGTGGGGTACTTATTTACCGACCCAAACACACGTGGGGTACTTATTTACCCACCCAAACACACGTGAGGTACTTATTTACCGACCCAAACACATGTGGGGTACTTATTTACCCACCCAAACACACGTGGGGTACTTATTTACCCACCCAAACACACGTGAGGTACTTATTTACCGACCCAAACACATGTGGGGTACTTATTTACCGACCCAAACACACGTGGGGTACTTATTTACCCACCCAAACACACGTGAGGTACTTATTTACCGACCCAAACACATGTGGGGTACTTATTTACCCACCCAAACACACGTGGGGTACTTATTTACCCACCCAAACATGCAGGAGGGAGGGAAGGGAAAACTCTACGGTGTATGTCGGCCAAGATTCAAGTAAGTGGAAAAGTGAGATGTTGTTTTAGTTATGACTCTCTCTCTCTCTCTCTCTCTCTCTCTCTCTCTCTCTCTCTCTCTCTCTCTCTCTCTCTCTCTCAGGTCAGTACTAATTAGAGTTGGCTGAATAAATGTGGACACATGTACGTGACAAATGAACGGACACTGTTAATGTACATGACAAATGGACGGACGGACACTGTTAATGTACGTGACAAATGAACGGACGGACACTGTTAATGTACGTGACAAATGAACGGACTGACACTGTTAATGTACGTGACAAATGGACGGACACTAATGTACTACTTCTAGTCCCACAAGAATGAGTAAGATTCCGACTATGAGTGAATGAGGGAGTGGGTGAGCGAGTGAGTAAAAGAGTTTTTAGTTCAACAAATTTATTGACAAAGCTTGGAGTACAGTGAGTAATCAGTAAGGGTCGGTAAGAGTGAGTGAACGAGTGAGAGTGAGTGAACGAGTGAGAGTGGGTGAACGAGTGAGAGTGGGTGAACGAGTGAGAGTGGGTGAGCGAGTGAGAGTGAGTGAACGAGTGAGAGTGAGAGTGGGTGAGCGAGTGAGAGTGGGTGAACGAGTGAGAGTGGGTGAGCGAGTGAGAGTGAGTGAACGAGTGAGAGTGAGAGTGGGTGAGCGAGTGAGAGTGGGTGAACGAGTGAGAGTGGGTGAGCGAGTGAGAGTGGGTGAACGAGTGAGAGTGAGAGTGGGTGAGCGAGTGAGAGTGGGTGAACGAGTGAGAGTGGGTGAACGAGTGAGAGTGGGTGAGCGAGTGAGAGTGAGTGAACGAGTGAGAGTGGGTGAGCGAGTGAGTGGGTGAACGAGTGAGAGTGGGTGAGCGAGTGAGAGTGGGTGAACGAGTGAGAGTGGGTGAGCGAGTGAGTGAGTGGGTGAGCGAGTGAGTGAGTGAACGAGTGAGAGTGAGTGAATGAGTGAGAGTGAGTGAACGAGTGAGAGTGAGTGAACGAGTGAGAGTGGGTGAGCGAGTGAGAGTGGGTGAGCGAGTAAGAGTGAGTGAACGAGTGAGAGTGGGTGAGCGAGTGAGAGAGAGAGAGAGTAAATTAGTAGAATTTTTATAATAGTGAATTAAATTGTCTTAATAATAACTATGAACTAAACTAAAATACGAAAATATAACATAATCTTTACTTAATGTAGAATATTCATAATTTTGTTTCATTTTATTTAATCCTTTAAATATAAGTTTAATGTATGAATGTTTGTCGTTTTATTTCTTATCTGAATGTATAATTAATTTTTGAATGTATAATTAATTTTGAGTTTTTCTCCTCTCTGACAGACGGCTTTCAACTGGGTCAATCCTCTTCCAATGCGTTACCTAAGAAACAGACGGGCTCATCACATTACCATTGTCAAGGTGAGGTGACGTTAAGTTACAGTACGTCTTGTTATGTGGTGTTCTTGTTCAACAGTCAGGTGTGTTGCCATGGTTTTTGTTCAACAATTAGGTATGTTGCCATGGTTTTTGTTCAGCAGTCAAGTATGTTGTCGTGGTTGTTTTTGTTCAATAGTCAGGTATGTTGCCATGGTTCATGTTCAACAGTCAGGTATGTTGTCATTGTTTTTGTTCACCAGTCAGGTATGATGCCATAGTTCTTGTTCAACAGTCATGTATTTTGCCAAGGATCTTGTTCTCCAGTCAGGTATGTTGCCATAGGTCTTGTTCACCAGTCAGGTATGTTGCCATAGGTCTTGTTCACCAGTCAGGTATGTTGCTATGGTTGTTCTTGTTCAACAGTCAGATATGTTGCCATAGTTCTTGTTCAACAGTCATGTATTTTGCCAAGGATCTTGTTCTCCAGTCAGGTATGTTGCCATAGTTCTTGTTCACCAGTCAGGTATGTTGCCATGGTTGTTCTTGTTCACCAGTCAGGTATGATGCCATGGTAGTTCATCAGGTCATTATTTGAGCATGCAGTACATAAACAGTACAAATATACAAATAATGTACATATACAGTGCAAGTATACAAATAATACACTGTACATAAATACTGTAGATAGACGAACAATGTACAGTAGACAGTGCAGTTGTACAAATACTTTTTTCTGTACATTTTGTTGCTATACAAACAATGGTAAACAGTAAATTGATTCACCCATTAGTAGTTTATTCCAGCAAGATCAACCATATGAGTTTGTGTGTGTTGTATATATGTGTTGTGTGTGTGTGTGTTGAGAATATGTATGTATGTGTGCAGTGTGTGTGTATGTAATGTAAAATAATAAAAATCCTAGTCACTAACATCGTGCACGTCCACAGACTGAGTTGGAAGAAGTAGAAGCAGTAAGAAGAACCTATCACGTAGCCAAAACCAAGTCCACCATGGAGAGAGTGCCAGAGAACACCGAGACCCCCACCAGCGTCCACTCCCCGCCCACCTCTGATGATGAACCTGACAACGAGGAAGATCTAACACAACCTCAGGAAGAAACTAAGGAGGAAAAGAAGGAAGATGGAATAAAGGAAGATGAGAAGGAAACCCATGAAAAGGAATTAGTTAGAAGTGTAGAGAATTGCCAAAAGGAAGACCACACAGGTAGGTCAGAGGAGGTCGCTGCATATATCGTTCGTAAAGTTGCTCCTGATGACAAATAAATATGCCTTTAGTTAATGATGCATTGTGTGGGTGAGGGTAGTCCATTACAAGTTGTGTAGCAGGTGTTATCTAAAGACTCATCAACCTGTGTTTCAACAGCAGAGCTCAAACAATGCTGGCAACAATTAAATGACATGCCTACATTTTCCCAAGAATTTATTTTTTAAACTGAAACAAAATTGCTTTCTTCAACACAAAGAAACTAGTGATCCTCCATCTTACCCTCATGAGAAGCTGCAAGAAGGAGGGTGTTCTTCTTTGGCATAAGGTCCTGGTGGACACTATATAAGAACCATCATGGTGGACACTATGCAGTATAAGTAGTGTACCATCATGGTGGCTTGTGTCTTATTACATATTAGAATTTTTCACAGCCAAGAGTTGATGATATAATGTGCATGTGAGATTACCATGACAATGAATGTAAGCTTAGTACTGTGATGAAATAAGCTCAGTACAGTACTGTGATGAAATTAGCTTAGTACAGTACTGAATGTAAGTAGCTGTACAGTGTCAGTGGTAGTGGTGGGAGTTATAACAGATTTAAGTACATAGTAAGTTAGATATTTTAACATTTTTAGGAGTTGGGCTGAATCAAGTTTTATTGTATTGTCACTAATGTCCCCAGAAGAAAAATCCACCACTCCAAGAAAGTAATCCTGTTATGGCCAGTTGGTCATGTGATGCCCAGCTGGTCCTCTTCACTGAGTGGCCTCCTCGAGTATATAAGTACAACATGAAGCCTTTCGTCCACACCCAGGATATGCAACATTACTGGCTGGGTCTGAGCTTATTATTAGTCTGCTACACCCTACTGCATCCGTCACCCTACAGCATCCATCACCCTACAGCAGCCATCACCCTACAGCATCCATCACCCTACAGCACCCTGTCACCCTACAGCAGCCATCACTCGAGAAAGGGGTGAAGAAGTAAAGGTTTTCCTTCATGTTCACTAGAGGGAGGAGCCTTCTGTAGATAAGCAATTTACATCACATAAACTAGTTTGGACATCACAGTGTGTGTTCATCAGCCATAATAGTTTTTCAGTCATCAATCTCGACCCAGTTGTGACCACACATTCCACCGTACAGATGGTGCCTTGTTCTCCAGTACTTTGTCTTTGGTAATGTAACACTGTTGTTTGAGATGTTACGGTTGGAGTTCACAGTCCTCAGTAATAATCTAAAATTATTTGAAGTACTTTGTCCCAAAATATAAGAGTGTCTGCAAGTTCTAAGTTTAAAGAGTGTAGTAAATTAGTAGCAGAAATCACCTCAGTAATGTCAGGGCGATCATCAAGGAGTTCTTTAAGTGACTCAGTCACATCACAGTACCAAGGTTGTTTATGAGGGCAGTTGTTGTTCATTTTATAACAGACCACCTGGTTTTCTGTATAATTTTCATATAGATTTTTTTTCTCGCAAAGATCATATCAAAAAAGTATTCCAACTACAGTCTTTTTAATTGAATACTAAACAGATTTGTCAAACACTGTGAAAATGCTTGGAGACATTTCCAGGATAATTTATTTTTTATCTAACTGATGGCTGTTGAGAGAGGATTTTGCTGTTAATCTCTTCACTGCTGTTGAAGATCTTTTCCAATCCTGTTTAAGGAGTCTTTGTGAATTTTACAAATTTGTTACAGTACTTGGTGTATAGGACCAATACTGTACGGTACAGTTAATATATTTTTTTTTCTAACATTTCATTGGAACATTTGTGTTGGGTGAGCTAGACCATAAGATAGTGTAACCTCTTGCCTTGGTCTCAGGAGGAAGAGTGTCAGAGCTACAAGCTTGATGGAGTGGTTATAGTTTATTTGTTTTAGTTCTTTCTGTTAGTGGACTTGCTTGAGATCAAGTGTGAACTTCTTAGGTAGAAAAGAAACTCTAACTTAAGTTGGAGTTGGTATTATTCAAGTATTATTATGTTATTATATAATCACTATTATTGTCAAGACTATCACTTGGACTCATCTAGACTGCACAGCTTTAAGCTGTATTTTCTATAGATTTCTTAAGTGAAATTTCCAATCACACATTACCTAAAAGAGGTACCTGGTCCTTGGCCCATACATTCTTGAACTGTTTCCTGGACCAAAAGACAAAACACTGATAGTCTTTGTGTCATTGAGAAGAATGTAGGAGTGGAATCCTTGTACCATATTACAATATGAAATTAATTATAAACAATAAAATCATTTCTAACTTCCCTTTGGGGTAAGTACAATGTAACATTAGGAGTTAGAATATTTATCATCTTGTTTTTAGCTGCTTCTGGTACTCGAGCTGCCTAGTAAAGGCCAATTGGCCATAAATAAAGAATTGGTCCTGAAATCCAATTTTATGAATGGACAAGGAAGCAGGCAGCTCAGAGACCCTCCCATAGATTGATGTCAAAGTGTGCTGACCTGAACAGAATACTGTAATGAGATGCACACAGATATGATAACACATGCTCATTTAAACCTCCTCCCTGTAGTGTACTTGAGGGATAACATTGGCTTCTACTCTCCCTTTTAGGGTGACAGTCACAGTAAGGGAGATAAAGTCATCATAACATCAGACCCAGCCGCACTATCAGATCTTATGGGTCATGACCAAGACTTAGTGTTTTGATTTACCTAAATCTGAACTGACCATAAAATGGTGGTTCAGGATCAAACTCTCACTGTTCATTTAACTCATGATCTTACTTTGATTTCCATTAATTGATATTTTTCAGTCTGTAAAAGTTACAGGTTAATATGGGTATTATTTTACCTTGGCTAGTCATGTTATACATATGTTGGATGTGTCAACTTTTTAAAACAAATGGGAGAAAGCTCTGATGAGTAGAGAATACTGCTATTGTAAGTTGACCTCAGTCCTTAGTGCTTCTGTGGTTATGGTTAGTTTTAGTGTTTTAAAAAGAATATTTTAAGTTAATCAATGTACAAGTTAAATATGAATCTCAGTGTAAATGCAATTTTTTTTTTTTTTGGGGGGGGGGGGGTTGACATTAAATTATTATACAGTAGGTAACAGCTCCAAAATTAAACATACTGTACGGTACAGCACTGTAGGTTTTTGTGTGTGGTACGTTATGGTGTTCTGGGTACATAATGTGTGTGGTATAGTGTGTTGGGTACATATTGTGTGTGGTACAGTGTGCTGGGTACATAATGTGTGTGGTACAGTGTGCTGGCTACATAAGAAAACATATAAATATTTACTCTCCCAAAAAAGTATAGAACAAATATTACTTACTAAGAAGAGATAGAGAATAATAAGTAGATGGTGAGTAATAGTGTTAAAGGATGACTTAGTTATTGTTATAATCTCACTGCTCAGTAGTCCCTCATAATAACTTTACCCAGCAGTCCATCATAATAACGTGACAGTTGTGCTGAGTGAAGACAGTTTTACCAGATTATAAAGGACTGTAACATGCTTATTAGTTATCAACATAGATAGATATTCTGGTATTAAAATCTACATCATAAGCTGTTTATTCATGACATATTATATAACAATAACAGATGATGTATTGTAGCAAATCTATCATAATAAAGGAACAAATTGTAGCTACCATAGATTAGTTAATACTGTACTTAGTAATGTGAGATTAGTGAATACAGGACATTAAAATTCAGATTTCTTGTTCTAATATGAACTTAGGAAAGATTTAATTGGCATGTTTCCCTAGAGGGGATTATATTACTGTACTATACTATTAATATTTTGTTATAGTATGGAGTTTGCTTTAGCTATAGACAAATGAGACTAGCTGGGAACTGACTTTAATCTTGTTTACATTTTGTAGTATAAACATGTGGAGTCGTTTTGGGGGTCATTTCCGGTGATTAAACTGTAAAGAACGAACAATGATAACTATGCTAAGTTTATATAATTTAATTATTTGTTTAATTTTACTTTAATGTTGGCAGTGTACTTGTAACCACCCACAAAATGTCTTAAAAATATTAATTTATTTATATATCTGTTGATAGAGATGGAAGAAGACCATCTACTCTACCAAGAGGTGGAAGGGACGGATGTACAAGATGAGGAAGGAATATGTAGAGGTGTGAAGAGTGAAGTGGGGGTAAGAATGATATACAGTGGGGATGATGGAGGTGTGAAGAGGTAAGAATAATATACAGTGGGGATGATGGAGGTGTGAAGAGTTAAGAATGATCACACAGCACCTTCCCGGATGCTAAGACAGAACAGTACAAGGATCCGAGACATGATTAAGAGTAAACAAGTAACATGGGAGAAAACACAATGTTTAGTTTACTGTATAATGACGTGTTTACTTTACAACTTCTGAGTTTGTATTTGAGAAATATTGCTTTGATTTTATTTTTTTTGTAATTCAGTAGTGGATTCAGTTTAGGAAAGTTTGTTTAGTCAGAATTCAAAGAAGAAAAAGATATTGGTTGCCAAATCTGTATTTACATGTATGCTTAACATATTATTTTGCTTAAGCCTTCCTATCAAATTCTTCCCACAGATTAGATTGATATATGCTAAGTTTCTCATGATTGCCATATAAACTTTGTAATATTGAATGACCAATATTATATTTACTACTTGTTTGTTGTTGTTACAAGACACACTCCTATACATACAGTATAGTTTATAAAAACCAGAAATTGTCTCAGGGGACTATTAAAGAGTGTCATTATATATACAGTATATATAAATATGTATATATAAGCATAAATATATATATATATATATATATATATATATATATATATATATATATATATATATATATATATATATATATATATAATCAACATCTCAACCCGCCAGGATGAAGTGTGTGTTGAGGTGGATGGTGGACTATACTTTGTGTGAATTTAAATAGATATAAAGCCATCAAATAACCCAGATAGTCTGTTCATTTATAAGCAGAATTCTGCCTGTATGTGTGTTGGATTTATTGCAGACTCTTGTTGTTAAGAGTGAAAAAGTTAGACCTTTGGATGTAAAGGTGTTTATGATAGAGTAATTGTGTGTGTGTGTGTGTGTGTGTGTGATGAAGGCATCCAGGTGTTGGATAAGGGTACTGCTCTTGGTAACACTACAAATATGGAAGATACTTTTGTCTGGGTTACCTTGTATTGCCATAACTGTCTTAAAGGTTCGGGTACCGTATTCTGTGTAAAGATTACTGAGAATTCTGCTGTGTGAAAATCTAGTGTAAGCTTTTTGTACAAAGTTTCTGTGGTTAGAGTGTGAGACATTGTTTGAGTAAAAGAGTCAAACCAAAGATCATTCCATATAACTAGTGTAAGGATTGTTAGCCATTGGGTCCAGGAGTGTTACTTTTGCTATTATTATACATTAAGGTGTGTTTTCTTTAAGTTAATATCGGTGAAAAATTAACCCTGAAGGAGAGAGAGCAAGAAAACATGTACAAGGCTCCCATTTATCCATGATATTGTGACTGGTGCTGGTGAAGGTTGGAGTGGGTAAGGTGTCCACTTGAAGATTCCTAGATATACTCCTGGTCCTGAGGCTGGAAGGGTAACATAACCTGGCGCCCAGTTGTATGTTCCCTTCCTTGATTTTGTAACTTTTGTATCTTAATATCAAAAAGTCTCCTAATCCATACTTGTAAAACATCTGTGCTGTATTGACAATGTAAGCAACTTTATTAACTAATAAATTCCAAGTGATCTGACCAATAAGTCAATAACACACCGGCTAATTTTTTATTTTTTTGTGACATCATTTGATTTATAAAGTACAACTGTATATTTGATACTGATTGTGGGCACATTTTTATCATTGGATATACTGGTGTGACATCTTATTGGCAGAACACCCTCAATGTCAACTACACAGGGTCTCAGAAAAACGTATACTGTACAGCACAAAACTGCCTTGCAGATTTTCATGGCAATCTCGTGAATACTAATATTGTACTGTAATAGTGTCCTCACTTGTTGATGTGTGAGGTCAGTAGTCACACACAATTGAGGACAATGTTCCTGCTTTATTACATGCATTCAGACGATCGCCCATGAAAATCTGTAAGGTAGTGTTTATAAATTTTCCAGAGACACCCTGAGTTAAAGAAGGATTACTTATACATACTTTTTTCTGTTTTCTAATATTGTTTCTGTAGCAGAGATGTTACTTATGCTTCCTATTGTTTCTGTAGCAGCAAGATGTTACTTATGCTTCCTATTGTTTCTGTAGCAGTGAGATATTACAGTACTGTACTGTACTATATTTATGCTTCCTGTTGTTTCTGTAGCAGTGAAATGTTACTTATGCTTCCTATTGTTCCTGTAGCAGTAAAATAAAACTTAAAAAGCACAAGATTAGAAACTTTGCTATCTTTGAAACGTACAGTACTGGTAAATCAGTTTCCATATCATTGAAATGTAAATCACTATTAAATTATTGATGAATTAACTACATTTTCTGATTAACCAGAAACCCAAAGAAATTTCATCAATATCTTGTAGAACCTTCAGAATAAGATAAAAACTTGAGTACTGTATCCAAAACAAGAAGGGTGGTTCAGGATCTGGGGTCAAAAGTTACAATTTAGGTAATATGTGACCTAATGACTCATGGAATAATTTGTTTTATAACCCTAATGACTTGCCACTTGTAATTATTTTATGGTGCTTTTGGTGTTTTTATGTTATTCAGGAAAAACTTAAGTTGTTAAGCACATTATTTGATTTTAAAGTTGTTTGTCATTTCACCACTTCTCAGCTTACTAGTCATTTCAGTGGTTGTTCAGTTCTTTGTTACTTTGTTATGACTTTTATTGTTCAGCATTAGTGCAGGAGGAAACTGTAATACCCGGAGAAATCCTACTTTGTTTATTAGTAAGGGCCATCCTCCATGGTCCAGTGTTAGTAGTACAGGAGGAAACTGTAGTACCCAGAGGAAACCTGCCATGTTTGGTGAGGTTTCACTAGATAACACCTTTCTCACATCTGTCCCGGGACTGGGACTGGACTGGACTGGACTGTATGGTCATTACATCTGTACTATGAATTTCATGTTTCAAGAGAAAGAGTGTTTTGGGATATAAAATGAATGAGGGATATATATATATATATTATATATATATATATATATATTATATTATATATATATTATATATATTTATTTATGTATTATATTTTTTTTTTATTTTTTTTTTTTTTTTTTTAATTAGTTCAGAATGAACTACCCTGATGCTACCTGGGATAGTTAATCTTCATGTAACAGCAGATATCAGTACTGTACTGTACTGTACACAAAAATGCACAATAAGTTTATTAAATATAAAACTGTATAACACTGGATATTGTAAAATAAGTCTATATGCATAATATGTTTATCAAAATAATTTAGTTACAAATGCAGAATAAGTTCGTAAAACATTATATTAGAAAATGTAAAATAATATTGACACCATCTTAGTGTATCACACTTGAAGTGTCTAGCTTATACTATAGAGAGGCAAGGGGTGATTTACGGTAATAGTTTAAGAGCACCTCAAAGGACATCACTCAACTTTGTCAAGTGTTTATATCTGGAAGTAATGGATGGCTGCCCCACAGCCTCAAGTTAAAGAAACCACAGGTACAGAAAATTTTCAGAGCCATATGCAAGAGAGATATTTATTCAATAAAGTCATGAAGGTAAGGTCATACAAATTTACAATTGATTCAGCATGTAGATAGTTCAAGTATACAACTCAGCTAACCTTTTAGCATAAGAGTTGTGTATTGGTGTAATAACCTGTTAGTTCACCAGTTAGTGACCTGACCTGGACAGGAGAGGATAAAGTGAAGGTTACAGTATCACCTCACACCTACCATAACTACCACTTCCCCTTCCTGTTTCATAAATGACATGACAGAAACTATACACTCCTCCATACAAAAGGTCACAGATGATGCCAAGTTATTCTGGGAAATAACGAATCAAATGGACTGTGAAAAGCTACAGAAAAATCTCTGTCAGCTTCAGGAGTGGTCAAAGGAATGGCTGTTGAGATTCAACATCACGAAATGCAAGAGGATGCACCTAGGACCTACCAACAGTAAAGAGGCATATCATCTGCCCCAACGGGATGGAGAAACAGTATTAACAGAAACCAAATGTGAAAAGGACCTCGGTGTGTATGTTGATGAAGTTTTTGGACCATTGTGAGAAGATAAATCAATCGACTAACCAAGTGGGTTTTATAAGAAAGCCATGCAGATACCTAGATAGCCTGTTCCTCGTAATGCTCTTCAAAAGTGAGGTGCTTCTCAGTTTTAAATAATTATTATTTTATTTTATTTTTTGGGGGGGGGGGGGGGCAGAATCCCTTAAAATGTAGAAAACTTGGCATAACTTTTATTTTAAGCATTTTCTCTAGTTATACTAATTTGTTAAGTGTAAAATTAACTTTCATATGCACTTTAAATCATCATTTTATGTCAATTTGGGGCTGAGCAACAGCAGTTTGAAATTTTCCAGTTTTTGTCCCCCCCTCAAAAAACAAAAGAAAATGTAACCAAGTTAAAATTTGAAATTTGGAGTTTGCCACCATAGACTATTGTATATACCAAAGTTAAGCAAAATATTTGAGGGTGTGGTATAGACCACTTTATGATTTGTCGTGGAATGAGCCTGTATGAAACCTTGCCAAATAAATGTAAGTGCAATTATCTGGCCGTATCTGAACCCAATCTGAATAACTACCAAAAGTAATGGCTGATTGGTTATGACAAAGTATAACCAATAAATTAAATGGATATTGAAAATTAATGAAGTTATTAAATTATCATTTATCAAGTACAGTACTGTATACAGCACATTAAATGTAAAGTGATACGCCATACAGTATAACCTCCTTGGTGAAATATTATATATATATATATATATATATATATATATATGCTGATAACCACAAGGAAAGAAGAAAACACGAAGTTCCCAAGCGCTTTCGTGTAATTCACATCTTCAGGGGTGAGTGCAGACTCACCCCTGAAGATGTGAATTACACGAAAGCGCTTGGGAACTTCGTGTTTTCTTCTTTCCTTGTGGTTATCAGCATATACCTAGATCACGCGCACCTACAGTGATTTACTTGCATATATATATATTTCATGTAAATCCACAATGAAAACGTGGATAAGATAAATCTTGATAAAATCACACGGGAGAATGGAAACAACGGAGTACCTTAGCTTTCGTCTTTATTCAAGACATCTTCAGAGGCAACTGGATTACATGGACAGAGAGAGGCTTAAATATACAGGATGACCTAAAAACATGAGGTCAGGTCATAATGATGACATCCACACACAAACACACACGTAGAGGAGCTTAAGAGAAGGGTGGTGACGTGACTAACCAGGACAGGTCAGAAAAAAGGGACCCACAAAATAACTATCATACATCTAGATCAAAGGTTTTCAAAGCATTTTTAACCTTGGGCCACTGACAAATAAATTTATGTAACATATTATCAGTTTTGAGCTGACCATCACTAAGGTTTATTGATTTTAATTCCTTAATCAAACTAGCTTCAACCAGAAGTCTTTCTGTGACACAAGATGATTTGAATACTTCTAAGCTTTTTTCCCAAGCAATAGGGTGATAATTATTCCTAACATGAACGAACAAGGCACTGCTTTCAGATGCAGTTTTGATATTATACTTATGTTGTTTGATTCTGAGCTGCAGAGTTTTTACTGTCTGACCTACATAATTACAATATATATATATATATATATATATATATATATATATATATATATATATATATATATATATATATATATATATATAGTGATACGCCATACAGTATAACCTCCTTGGTGAAATTATATATAAATATACATACTGTGTGTGTGTGTGTGTGTGTGTGTGAGACATACTGTAGAGTTTATTAGGTACACTAATGATATATTTACACTTGAAATTTCCTTACCGTAACGTTTCATTCCACTTCCAGGCATTCATTTCATCGATTCCTTTCTTAGAAAATATATACTGTATAGTATATTTTTGTAAATAAATTTATTGTTTTAAATTAGGCTAGGTCAGGTAAGGTAGGTCAGTTTGGTTCATTTTATGATCGATAGTGTTTATAATGTAGCAGTACCTGGTATATCCATAATGTTTTTGTTTTTTAATGGAGATTAGCCCACCCGGGCACAGGTCACTGATCCACATCGGGGCCTGGGGGTGGGGAAAAGGGAACCATAAATATAATTGCCAGGAGTTTCTTGTGGAATCGGTCCCCAAGGCTCAACCGTATTTATAAAATGAACCAACCCAACCTAATATTAGTTATCTGCAATAAAAAACTGTGTGAATGGAACCGATACAATCATTGATTTGATACGCTGGATGTAAACAAGGGAACGCATAGGCGTAGGGTCCGGTCGAGGTGGTAGTGGGCAGAATGATAGTGGTGGCAGTAGAGACCGTAGAGGTCGGCACAGTTCACCACCAGCGGTAGAAGGTTGCGGACCGTCAGTCAGCGCGCTGCGACCCTAACGCTAGGTAAGTCGTCCCTGTTAGTGGTGGAGGCAGTAGTGGTAGTGGCGATGTTGGTAATGGTGGTGGTGTTGTTAATAGCAGTGACGGTGGTGTTAATAACAGTGACGGTGGTGTTAATAGCAGTGACGGTGGTGTTAATAGCAGTGACGGTGGTGTTAATAGTAATGGTGGTGGTAGTGGTACTAGTGGAGACAGTGGTAGTGGTGGAGGTGGTAGTAGTACTGGTGGTGGTATCGCTGGTGGTGGTGGTAATGGTGGAGGTGGTAGTAGTGTTGGTTATTGGTGATAATGATGAGAAGTTGTGGAAGTGATGATGGTAGTAGTGATGGTGGTTGTGTTGGTGATAGTGGTAGTAGCGGTGGTGGTTAGTGTTTGTTAGTTTTGTGTATAGCATGTGTCAGGTTAAAGTTATTTTGTTTAAGTTGGTTTTATGTTAATGACGTTAGTATTAGTATAATGTATGCAAGGTTAACCTTAGTTTATTTATGGGTTACTGTTAGGTTATTGTTATTGTTGATTAGGTTAAGGTTAGTTTTAATTAGGTTATGGATAATGTTATTGTTAATTAGGCTGGTGTTTGGTTAATGTGAGTGTATATTGGCCACTGTCTGTTGTTTGAGCTGTCTGTGGGCTCCTGCGTCGTGTGAGGATACCGCACATCCGACCATCGTGTTAAGTGAAAATACCGTATGACCGCTGATGATGTTGCCTATTATCGCCTGACCTGGGGTTGAATTCACCATCAGTCTTATGATGAATATTTGTCATTAGTGAAGATGTAAAAATGTAGGTGAGCCAGTCAGGAAGAATTTAACTACAGTAAATCAACCCACTGACCATAACCTAACCTCACCTATTCTAACTTAACCATCCCTAACCTAATTTAACATAACCTAACTTAACACACGCTAATCTAGCCTAGCCCAATTTTTTATGAGAACCAGGTGTAACAGTGTAATGAGTCAAGTGTGAATGATAAGTTGTGGTTGTCGCACTGAATTACATCTTTCCTTTGAATAACCCATGGCAATGTTGAAGAGTTATATGTGTACCATCCCTCCAAGGGAGGACTGTATTCTGTCATGTTGCTTATTGTTGGAACTTTATATCTGTTGATCCCAGTATGCTGGGCAGCCCGCATGAGTTGTCAGACTCCTGTTGATCATGTCATTAACTTCATTATGTCATACATACCAATCCCAGAAGGATCCACATACGAGGGCGTGGCTGCTGTGTTGGTCTGCCCACTCATTACTGTAGATACACTTGTTAACAGTGTGTGAATCGGGGCTACAAGACGAAGGAGAGTGCCCCTTGTGATGTGGGCTCCCATGACTGTTTAAGGTATCATGGAATGATCCTTCCTACCAATTCGTCTGAAGGACGATAGAAATTCTGACAGTGCGGTCTGAAAGAGAGTTATGTACACACAATCAAAAAGTACCTTTACCGATTGGTCCAACGAATCACAAAATGAACACTGAGACTCCTGTTGCCTCGGTCTCATTTGTCAATCAAAATTATATATACTTTTTTATGTGTACAGCTCAAATATTACATAAATACCTCCAAGACAAATATGACACACAAACACACACATCAAGGGCAAATCTTAAATATCCAAGTACCTTTGGGGTAAATATTTTATGAGGTAAATGTTACGAGAATAAATTATATTCATGAGGACACACGCGTCGATAGCTGTGTGTATGATTGATGAATATCTTAAGCTTCGTGTGTAAGGGTGACTACTGTCAAGGCTACATGTCAACCAGTGTCCTCACTTAACCTAACGACTGATCCAATTCAATCTTAACCTATCCAAATCGCCCATAAATTAATTTGTCACACTCTAACTTAACCTAACGTATCCTAGTCATCCATAACTTGAATTAATTGGTCGTATTCTGCCATAACTTGACCTAACCTAAATTATGCTAATCTAACATAAAGTAACCAAACTTATTCTAATTGTCCTTAATTTAACTTAACGTAATCTACCTGAAATTTTTTTGGATAATTAATTTTACATTACAGATCGCAATCAAACATAAGTTAGCCTAACTTGTCCTAACCAAACGTAACCTACCAAATCTTAACCTAATTACCGTAAGTGTAAATTAACATAAATTACATCAAATTAATGCATATTACACTGTAATGATATTTAACATAAACTAGACTAAAGTTATATAACTACAGTGCATCATTTCCAACGTAGAATAATATAAGCCTTCTTATCCTAACTTGTAAAACCTAACCTAAACAAATTCAATCTAACTTAGCCTAACATAACCTAATCTAACTTAGCCTGACCTGACCTAATCCAACCTTACCTAACTTACCTTACCTTACCTAATTTATTATAACCTAACCTAGGAAGAACTTGGCTCACTTGGAGGAGACATATTTCAGCCATGCAAGCGAAGGTAGAGTGTGTGTATTTCTGTACTGCTGTTGTCAGTAATTGCCTTCGTTCTGTCGCAGTGGATGACTTTCACCTCCCAGTAGACTGACAGTGATGGATATTTTATGATACATCTGCGCTACTCCAGGGCACAGTTGACATATATTTATCAAGAAAACCCTGTTATTCATGTTTATATATCAGGAAAATACTGTCTTCATGTTTGAATATTAAGTAAACCTTATTCTTCATGTATACGGTACACTGTGTATTTAAAAAACATTGTCAGATAATTTAAGACCAAGTAAAGACGCACACATGGTTGATGGCCTTCAAACCCGCCACTATACAGTAACATTGGTCACCATTAAATTGGAAAATCTTGTTGGGTAAAGGTGGAGAACACGGTTAGCATTAGAAATAACTTATGGAATTGAACCAAATTTTTTGAGATACTATCTGAATGATACTAAACACGAAAAAGGAAACGACAATGCATAGAACCTACCTAACATTACTTAACTTCATAATCGGTGTTAATCCCAAAGCGCTTTATACGATATTGTGCAGTAACACCAGATTATTAAATAAAAACCAAAACAATTTCTCTATAGTCAGTAGGTTAATGACATAACACTAAAGATATCTAAGGATAATTTCTCAAAGCAACACATTAATTATTTTGCAGTAAAAGACAGCTATTTGCCTACTTAATGTGTTTGCCACTCCCCCAGCCGCTTGGCGTCGCCACCGTCGTCGTAGATCAAAAATTTTACATTAGGTGGGCCATTCTTCTCTTGTATTAGCATCCTTGCCTCCAGTGAGCACGGCCAGAGTGGAGTCTCAAGCGTCACCAATTATTTGGACAAAGGACTCTTATAACTCCTTTTTGATAAAGTGAGAAAATGCAGAGTATCTCAAGAAAAGCTTAAAACTGTGCAAAGGTTTTGTATGACCCACCATCTTTCAGAGATGGTGTATCATCCAAAAGCTTTGCAACAAAGATGATCTTCGTTATTTTGTTCCGAACTTCCAAGCGACGGCGGAAATTTGGTCCAGTGTGATACCACCCAGGTTACAATAAAGACTCTATATGATTCTCTACTTTTCACACGGTAATTATTTAGTTTTGAAAAGTGTTTTTTATTGTGTGTAAGTAGTGAAGGATATGTAGTGGTAGTAGTGGAGCCGTTTTTCTCCAGGTAGCTACAGTAATTGTGGTTGCGTGCGTCGGATCAGTAACAGATAATAGCCTATTATTATTCTATCAAGATTTTAACATGAAACTCCACATTTACTGTTGTTTACTGTAGGTAACATAAGAACTAGCATGAACAGTTAATTATAATGTTCGTTGTACCATATAGTGCAAAAACAACGTTCCTCGCCTCTTAATAATACATGAAACTATACATGCCCTTCAATAATTAAGTTTATAACGCTTTAACATAACTATCCGGTAAAGCAACCTGGCCTTTGCCTTAATGTTATATATTACTTGATTTGTCTATATACTGAGATATGTGGTCTAGTATGTGTGTGACACCTGTACTGACTACCTGTGCCATATTATTATAGCACTTGCTAGACTTGCCATGCGTATAGCTTACTGTATTCTATCATCTTTGAATTTGCTACTTTCTCTTTGCATCTGCACTACACAAACCCATGAATACTCTTGAGACACTCCACCACCATACACCCACTAATACACCTCCAGTACTCAGTAATACACCTCGTTACCATGTATAAACAACACCCCAGACAGACGGACAGACACAAGCCCGTAATCACAACAAAAGCCATAAATAACAAAACATTGGGCACGTGTTACTGTACCACCAGATTCCACCCTCGCCGCACTAGTATTCGCGACGTATTCCACCAATATAGCTGCAGAGATAATTTCGTGTCTCTTAACTTGTCATTATTTCATATCGCGTGTGCCTAGAGAGACAGACATTAATTAATTAAATCGCCATGTGTACTAATATTGGTATTTTATATACATAGTGGAGGTATACAATTCATATAAGCAGTACAGCTATACAAAAATTGCACTGTACATAGGTAATGCAGGTATAAAAACATTATACATAGACAATACAGGTATACAAACAATGGTTAAACAGTAAGTTTCTGTGAACATGAACAGACCAAGAAAGCCATTAAAATCTATTAGAAGGACCAAAGAGTTAGGCGACAATGCCCTCTTTTTCCTCCAATAACTATGCAGTGACTTGATTTGGTCAGGCATGTGTGGTCTTTTACCTGTGGTGGGGTTGATAGGTATGTTGTGGGGGGTGGAAGGGCAGGAGTTCGGGGATTAATAGTTCAGTGTGTCGCAATATACTGGCATACGCTGGAAGTTTTATTTGTTTGACAAATATGCAGTAATACGCGAATGTAAACACATATTCACGTATCAACACAATTATATACATGCTCATACACAAACGCACAATGAAACGGATACACATACACAAAATACATACACTCGTACACATAATTATCTACACAAACACACACACACACACTTACACCCAGAGAATACCTACAAAAAGTAGTCAATGCTCACATTAAACAACCCTGCCGCACGATCAGTCTATCAGAATCAATAGACCACAAGTTTAAACACAAATGCGACAAACATTCAACAGTAAGAACACTAAACCTGCGACTTACATACATACATTATGGGCGAATCGACTTACACACAAACATTATAAGCTCAGGTAAGTTAGGGTATGTTATGTTCAGTTAAGTTGGGTAAGTTTGGTTAAGTTAGTTAGGTTAGGGTAGGTTATATTCAGTTAGGTATAGGTATACAGTAGGTTAGGTTCAGTTAAACTGTTAGAGTAAATTCAGTTAAGAGTAGGTTAGGTTAGGGTTGAGCCTGTTAGGACAGTGCTATGTGACATACAACAATGTTCTTGTGTTGTTTCTTCAGTGTTACGGAGAACCTCTACCATGATCCTTCCCCGCTGGCTGCTGGTGTGCTGTGTGTGTCTACTGAAGTGAGTATTATTGTTATTATTAATACCTGTGTTTTTCCTGTTGCTGTATATCATTATTACTACATTCATCATAATCACCCAAAACTATTACAGTTATTGCACTTAAATTTTTCTTAGGTAATTAATGTGGCAGCCGGCAGGGTATATATTATATCCCATTACCTATAAGCATTAGTATATAATGTATATGTATGTATTGATTTCTTTGTGTACTATATACATACTGTAGTTATATATTTACCTAAGTAAATATTCGAAGTGATAACTATTTACCTGAATACATTTGTGAACTTTTTAAATGTAATTTAATCCTTTTTAGCATATGCGTTTAAATAATGTGCACTCGTTCATCTGCTATTGTCTTCTCTAAGTTTATTGAACTTGTTGAACACTTGTAGATGACAGTTATAAGGTGACTTAACATGAAGCACACTGGAGACTGATAACTCTCCCTCTATTAGTCGTGTGTGTGTGTGAACACCGCAGAGAACCACCAAAACTCACTAAACCATATACAGTATTGCATGCTTTTGTGTGATTCAGATTAATAATAAACACGTCTTTACCTACTCTGGTCTTTCAAGTTTAAGAGTATAACCGATAAACACAAGCATGGCGTCACTGAGTCTGATATATTACAGTTACTGAGGTACTTAATCTCACCACCGTGACAGTTCCAGACGTTAAAGTTATTTTAAAGTTCACCACAGCGGCACATAGTAACTTTAAGACATTGTTATTGATCCTGTATGAACAAATTTAATGCATGTGAAGTTTTAACATGTGTTGTGGCTCCACTAAGAATTACGGGATGTTTTCTTTCCATTCTTAAATGTATATCGTATATAGTATTTTAGTATCAAATGTGTGAATAACAACCAATGTAATTCATCATGTACAGTACTGTGTTCTGCTATTACTTTTGTCGTGAAATAGCCTACTTTACTGTTATTGTCGTATTCTAATGTTATTGTCGTACTATAGTGTCATTACTGTAACACTCTACAATATAAGTAAAGCGGCCACGCCTCACTGCCCTACGTACAACATGACGTTCTAAAACAAGAACAAAGTGATTTTGCAATGTGAACCTTAAGTGAAGCAAATATCTCTCTCACACACCAGTAATGTTCTCTTGTTGACCAGCGTGTACCGGTCACATACACTGCTGAACACTCTACAAGGCTCATGCTGCCACCTCGCTCCTCCCTCGCTATACACACACACACACATTAATATTTACTGTGTTACTCTTCAAATTAATAATCGAAGCTCTAGCTGGATATAATCTACACAAGTGGGAACAATGGTCATAAAACAGTGATGATGTTGACACTGGAAAACTGTCTCTCTGAATCATATACTGTACAGTATAATGTGTGTTTGGAAGCCTCCTAATACAAACCTAGACCAGGTTTCATAGAGGCTAATAAGATGAATGTTCCTGATAAGTGAAGATAAGTATAAATAAAACTGTGTAATAATGTAACTAACTGTTCTTATTCAACGTTAGCAACTAAAATAACATGTACAAATGCTATCAACATTTTACTGAACTTTAAATAGCCTTGTTAGGTTATCCTTGGTCGACCGAACTGAGTGTTACCATCATTTGTGTACCTGTATTACCTATGCATTATCCATATGCATTGTATACCTGCACTCTATATGCACATTATATATCTACATTGTCTATGAACATTATGAATCAATGTGAAATTTTCCATCAATCAATCTATCTATCAATCAATCACCAAAAATAATTTTCTTGCAGGTTGGGTTCTGGCAACAGTGAGCAGGGCGCTAATATGAACGAGAGTGAGGAGCTTTGGTCTGGCTACACTGATCGTGACTATCGCAAGGAGATCTTTCCGCCCGTCCCATCAGGTACTATGTTTTGTTAGGTATAAATATGGTGTGGTAGTGTCTGGTATAAGGTGTGGTAGTGTCAGGTATAAGGTGTGGTAGTGTCAGGTATATGGCGTGGTTCTCTTACAGGTGAGGCGCTACAGGTGGGCATCTCAGTGATGGTCAGGGATTTATTGATCAAAGAAGTGGAAGGCGTGAGTGTTAATATCTTATTGTAATACTGTACATGAGTTTGGGTGTTGTGTTGTGTCGCTCTGTGTTGTGTCGCTCTGTTTTGTGTTGCTCTGTGTTGTGTTGCTTTGTGTTGTGTTGTGATACTTTTTAATTCGGCCTTGGCACCAGTCCTTACTTTATAACGCAGCAGCCCTTACTTCATAACGCAGCAGCCCTTACTTCATAACGCACCAGTCCTTACTTTATAACGCACCAGCCCTTACTTCATAACGCACCAGCCCTTACTTCATAACGCACCAGCCCTTACTGTTCCCTTCCTGTCCCTGATAGATGATGGTGATGGAGGTTAACTTGAGGGTGAAGTGGCAGGACTCGAGGCTGAGTATACCATCGAGGCTGAGTCCGGGAGAGTACGTTCCCCTCGACCCTGCCATCCTCAACAGTATCTGGGTACCTGACATCTACATAGGTGAGTACTGCCTCTACACAGGTGAGTACATACAGCCTCTACATTGGTAAGTACTGCCTCTACTGTACATAAGTGAGTATTGCCTCTACACAGGTGAGTACATACAGCCTTTACATAGGTGAATACTGCCTCTACATAGGTGAGTACTGCCTCTACATAATTGAGTACTGCCTCTACATAAGTGAGTATATAATTAAGTTAGAATAAGGTAACTTGCGCATCTCTTAATAAAACATTATATACACACTGCCGTATTGGTTATTGTGACGACTGCGTGAATGTTGGCATCACAGGAGCAGTATTATCCTCACGTGTTGATGTGTGGGCAACGTTCTGGGAAACTTCACACGTCAACAAGTGAGGAGGACGATGTTGCTAGTGAAATGCAAACAGGCACGCGATCGCCACGAAACAAATGTGTGTGTGTGTGTGTGTACGTGTACATTTTTAGACACCCTGTATTGAAGAACATTTTAAGTTTATTGTTGTCCCCAAATTTACCAAGAAGATTTTTCACTTTATACAAATATTTGAAATTAATTAAAAGTTATGTTAAGTCTTTTAGTAAATAGATATTGTCAGTACAGTAGTTGGATCACCTGAATACCCCCCCCCCCCCCTGCAGCTAATTTCACCTGATGATTAACCACCCTGACGCTAACCTAACCCAAAATAGTGGGAATCCTACACTTGTTCTTATTAATACCTGTAACTTTTTTTCCCATGACGGCAGAGCACAGTTCCCAGGCCACCACGCCCTCAGTCCTCACCTCGATCGCTTCAGTATGGATCTACGCTGACGCCACCGTTGACTACTCTGGCAAGTGAGTTCTCCTGTGTGTGTGTGTGTGTGTGTGTGTGTGTGAACGTAAATATATGTGCATGTGTGTGTGTGTGTGTATATATAAAAAACGGGAAAAAAATTCATTCTCAGTACCAAACGATAAATAATAACTCGGTACTCCTCGGAATATTCAGTTTCATGACCTTTGTTACTACGGCTCCTCAAATCAACAGTGACTCAAAGGTAAATACTGAGAATGGTGATGCTCTATGTATTTACCTTCCCGGAGATTGGGTGATTAATATGTTAGATTATATTATATACTTTGATTCTCATTAAAGGTGTGGGGTGTATGTGAATTTGGGTGTCGTGGTGTGGGGTGGGTTTGGGTGTGGTGTGGGTGGGGTAGGAAGGGATGGGACCACACAGTACCACTCTCCGCTTCTTCCTCCTCTTCTTCCTCTAACTCTTTCTCTGTCTTCTTCCTCCTTCTTCATCTTCCTCCTCTTCCTCCAACCCCGCCCCCTCCCCAGATTCACTTCTTCGACATTTACCTCAGTTACATCCACTGTGGGATTCACGGGTTCGGTAGTGTGTTGAACCTGGCCGTCTCGTAAACTAACTCCTTCGCTGTGTTGTGTTTCAGCATGTTCGTGGAGGTGTCATGCAAGATGGACTACGCCTGGTTCCCGAGAGACCATCAGATCTGTAACTTCAGGATGGAGAGTTGTGAGTGAACCAGTGTTGTACCTTATTGGCTGATGGTTGGGAGTGAACCAGGGTTGTACTTTACTATACTAACAATAAACATGGCAGGTTGTGTGCTGGTATGGCTGACCCGGCAATAAATTTAGTCTCTTCCCCACAGACGCTTACTCCCTGAAGCACAACGTGTACACCTGGATGCCTCCTGGCCTGGAGATATCTGACCACATCTCCAACGAGCAGTTCCTGGTGAGGTTCGAGATGGTTGACCCCTACACCCGCGTCCAGGATGTGTACGGTGAGTGATGTGCCATAAATGTATTCTGTTCTGGACACACACACACGACCCCCTCCCGTGTCACTTGTATGCATTATGTAATTTCTGTTTACTGTATATTTTCAAGTTTGGGGCTGATGTATGTATCTATTTCAGTAAACTGTTAATTACTATCATTATTATTAAGCTAACACTCCTCTTCTTCCTCCTTCACCACCTTCAGGAACCTACCCAGCTCTAGCGTTCCGTGTACACCTGACCCGGCGGCTGTCTTATGTGCTGCTGCAGGTGTATCTACCATCAGGGCTCTTCGTGGTGGTGTCGTTCGTGTCTCTGCTCGTCCCCGCTGAGGCCATACCTGGGCGTATGACTCTGTGCATCACCACCATCCTCACTATGTCTGCTCTGCTGGGTGTCGCCATGTAAGACTGTATATCCCCTCTGCTGCTCTTCTTCCTCTTCTCCTCCTCCCAGCGCCGGATTTATAGGCCTGTGGGCACCCTGTGCAGTTCAGACGTGTAGAGACCCAGAGTCCCACACTACGTAATTTTAGTAACACTTACAAGTCGTTGTGATATAATCATAAAAAAACAATAGCTAATTACCCTAGGCCTTACTATTTCATAATGTATGGCTCCCTCTGAGTGTGTCCTCTGTTACCAACCATAATTATCTTCTTTTCTTCAG
This sequence comes from Homarus gammarus, assembly GCA_958450375.1. Taxonomy (NCBI): domain Eukaryota; kingdom Metazoa; phylum Arthropoda; class Malacostraca; order Decapoda; family Nephropidae; genus Homarus; species Homarus gammarus. The sequence goes on from CAUDMG010000916.1 coordinate 178,167, forward strand.
TTATTTCTACGTGTATTTCATTCCTTCCTTTTCTTCTTCACCTCATAACTGTGTATGTGCATGTTCCATTTCCAACAGGCAGTCTACGCCTCAGGTGAGCTACGTCAGAGCCATCGACGTGTGGCTGCTATCCTGCCTCACCTTTGTCAGCATCGTCCTCCTCGAGTTTGGTATTGTTATCAAGTAAGTGGCGTCCGCCTCCCTACGCTGTTACAGTGTTAACTGTAATTGTAAATAAATAGACATTTCATTGAGTAAATACGCAACACCTGTAGTTAGTTTAGTTTAACAAATTTATTGACAAAGCTTGGAGTACAGTTTGCCTATAATGAGTAATTCAGTCAGGTCTTGACACTGAGGGTGGTATCACTTCTCACTGCCACGCAGGACAGAGGTTCATACACAAAGAAATACGTTATATTCATTAGCAGTATATATAGGTCAGAGTCATGTGGGTGATGTCACTGTTCACTGCCATGCAGGACAGTGGTTCATATACATTGGACGTCATATTCTAGTTGAGGACTAATCAGTGTAGGCTAGCAAATTTTTTATAAACATCAAGAATGTCCTCAAGCACCCCTGATTCCTTGTAGTAATTACTGTAGCAGCGCCCCAGCTGGGAGACAGTATACTTTTCTTCAAGTTTAGACTGGTTGACCAGAAAGATATCGGTTAACTGGGAGACACCGTTTTCCTGGGTAACTACCAGTGGGTACCAGTATTCTCTCTTCACTTCTTGATAACACAAATTATCAAATAAATAACTGTCAACTTTTAGTCCTCTGGTAAATCATATTTTGGTTACGTTGAGCATATTTCCTCAATAAGATAAGTACAATAGTTTATTAATCGACCTCCACGAAAAATTCTAGATAGTGTACTGACTGACAGTTAATGATGCCCCTTGTCTTTACAGGATGATAGAGACGGAGAAGCAAGGCCTCCAGATACCGAGGGTGACGAAGATCTCTATTGCTGAGGTGAGGCAGAGAACAATTTGTTGACCTAATGTGTCCCAACCCAACCTAACCTGACCTATACTATACATGTGACTTCCTTCATAACATCTGTTGGTTAGCTATTTGCTATTCAGGGTTTAGACTTTATGCTATTCCAGTGGTATAACAACTTTTTTTTTTGGTGAGATGAAGCAGGTAAATGGGCGCTTCACACCCTCCCTTAATTATCTGGCCCTTTACCCCACAGATGCCGGCAGGAGATAAGAACACCACAGCCCAGCAGCTGCAGGGGCCGGCAACCTCCGTGTTGCAGACAGCACCAAGAGCGAGAAGACTGTCGGCCATGATGGTAGAAAAAGTGTCCCTCGCTGTTATCCCCTCCTGCTTCCTCTTCTTCAACGTGGTGTACTGGTGGTGGTTCCTGGTCGGCTCTGAGGCTGCCGTGCCCTGTAATTTGGGCAAAAATATTACCATCGGAAGCTCTTAGTTACCCAGCCAATATTTATAGCTCTAAGTTCATGATAAATAATGGAGAGATGTCTGTTGTAATGTCATGGACATGATGGTAGAATGGTAACAAATGGGAACTTCCAGTTCTAACACTATCGTCGTGATATATAATACTGTACAGTATTTCGTAAACCTAAAGACGTTTTCGCCGAAATTTATGTACAGTACAGTTATACGCACATTGTAAATACAAATTTCGAAGTGTTTTTAACAGTTTCACGAGTTATATTATTTATTATTTCGTAAAGATATTAATAATAATCACAATTATATTAAATCCAGAGACGCTATCCTTGAAGTAAACTCAGACCACTTGAATTCCTTTTATGCAACAGCTACCTCATCTTTAGTTGAAAAACTGCCGATAGCCTCAAACAATTACAGTGTAAGACCACAAGCTTTTAAATTCCACTACAGAAAGAAAGTTATCATTCCAGATAATATTGAAATCCACGCAGTGACAGAGGATTGTTCTAAAGGAGATAAACTGAACCTCTTCAGGAGCACAGATATTGATAGCAGCTACGGGGGGGGGGGGGGTGCAAAAAGGTTAAGTTTTTGTTAGTTTTTTCTAATTCTTTAATTTCTTTCTTTGTGTATTGTAAGTCTTTATTTCTCTATCCTTATTACTTAATTTCTATATTTTACTTTTCTTACTTGGTGTTTATTTCTTTCAATGTCATTTATTTATTTATAATTTAAATATTCTTTATCTTTCTTTTCTATATCTTAATTATTAGTTTCAATGTCATTACTGTTTCTTATCTTTCCTCATATTCTTTCAATATTTATCAGTACTTAGTTATTTTCTATGCAATGGATTATCCTGGGAACCTTATATTTTTTTAGCCTGAATTCAGTAAATTAATTTATCAAATATTCATAAGACATATTGTAGGTAATAAGTCAATTAAGTATTTTAAATTTCATTGAATATTATACAAGAGTAATTATTATTATACAAATCTCTGTAAATTAGACTGGAATATATAATAAATTGTGTACCAATGAAAACGTAAATGTTGATATTGTAGATAAAGCGACCGAGTGAGTCAACCATAATATTATTCAAGGAGGTTGACAGACAACCAGTACTGTACTATGAAGGAGAAAGTATAATATTAACTACACTTAAAGTTAAATAAAAACACTTTTCGTAAGTGACAGTATGGAAGAGAGAAAACTAAAGCCTGAATGTATAGTCAAGTAAACTTCATCACATATAAGATACACAATGGATAACTACGTTCACTTGAACCAGAAAAATGTTGGTGCCTGGAAGGACTTCACGAAGTCTGCCGTCATGTTTTTAGATTTATATCGAAATCTGCTGGATACATACGTTCTGGTAAGATTGTTGTTCATTGTGGTATCCTGACCAGAGGTCATAATGTTTGGTGGCTAACACTATAAATTGTTTAATTGCTTCGTAAGTGGATTCTGTGTTCTCTATATTGAAACCAACATCCTGCTCTAAGTTTCTGGTAATAACGTGGCACCTGTATTCTATACCTTTTTTGCTGAGATCTTGGTAAATATTAACCATATTCTGTAGTGACCATTCACGGAAATTACTTAAAAATATATGTTCTGTTTCACACGAATGTGACTCCTCACCATTACCCACATTGTGGGGTAAAGACGCTCTAAAACGACCCTCGAATATTAGTACAGTATACAACTTAACCTAACCAAAGAAACCAGAAGGATCTGACCTAACCTTTCCAAGGAAGTCTTTGGTGTGTAAATTTTACTTAATCTAGCCAAACCAAACCTTACCTTAATTTACTGCAATACTAAGTGTGACGATCTTCACGGTACACACAGTCTGAATTACACCTTGGACACTTTACTGAACCAAGAAAAACACCATGAGACCTAAAGCTCTTAACAGCTGCGGCTTCTTTCTCAATACTGTATCTCGTTGAATTATATGCCAGTCTTCCAACGAGCAGCCTGCACAGACAGAAGGCATCTTGCCACTACAAGGTAATTCAAGTTTACGTGACATTTAGACTTGCAGTGATTGCCCGAGTAAGAATTATGTGCATGACCATCATGTGACATCAATACTTCCGTTGATTGGCCTAGTTAGAAGTACAGTAAACAAAAAAAATATACCTACGAACTTGTACTTTCTTAAGTGAAAATAATGCAAAAACTATAAATATCTAATGGAAATGCTATAGACTATTTTTTTTTACTCAATCTCCCTATACAGCCCTGTATAAGAATCAACATAAAGTTCCTTGAATGATCACTACGGAATATTAACAAAGAAAAAAGTGGCAATCTTCTCCTGAAATGTAGAGGCAGTGTTTTGCTGGATTGTATTTTAGCCATCACAAAGGGTGTGAGAATACTGATATTTTCTCTCCTTTAGCCCTCATAAGATACAGGCTGAGGAAAGAGTTAGCAACTTCTTTATTTCTGGTTAGTTTCTGACAGGATCTTCTCATATTTGTTTACTGTATATTAGTCCATAAAATGCAAGTCTGGTGCAGGAGCAAGAGCAAATACAAGTGTAAACTAATGAAAAATTGTATCCAGTAATATTTAAAATCTCAGTAAGCCTACAAAGTACTGTACTGAAGTATTGTCAACAAAAGTTAGTCCAGGGAGACTGTTACTGTACATCTCTAAATAATTTATATAGAACAGCATAGAACATAACCAACCAACCAATCAATTGGCCTAAGATCCTAACCTGTGATTGTGAGGTTAGTTTTACTTGTTCAGGTTATCTGCCACCAGAAATTATTTAACCCTATACTCTCTGAACGACACATTAACAGACAAACAGTGATGCCCACACCTTTACCAGCATTTGTATCCTGGCAAGTTTTGTTATCATACTCTGGACAAGATTATGTTACCCTACTCCTCCTCTTGAGAAGTGGCAAATGATTGTTATTTTCATTTTACAACTTTTAATTACAGGTATCCCTTGCTATATGAATGTTTGAGATATGAGAATTCGCTTACAAGTATATAAATTTTCTAATTTAACACTTCTTTCGTATTTATCGAATGCTACTCTCGCTTATATGAATTTCGGTCCAAACAAAAATTCACTCGCATGCCCCCAGGAGGTATCTAGGGTGGCCATCTGGAAGATATGCACCGAGACGTGTTCTCGCTCACTGTGTGCTATGCTATGGTTATTTTTCAACTCTTAATTTAAGGTAGATACATATGTAACTTTCTTCAAACTGTACTTTTTTAAATCCGTTTTTTATTTGATGTCGATATAAAGAAAGAATATGTTAAATGGCCAACTTTAGCATTTCTTCATCGGATAAAACCATCAAAAATCAAATCCAATGAAAGCAAAACATGTAGTGTACTGTACAGAAGACTTACTGTTGGTGCATCACTTTATGAAATTAAAACCATGTCTTGGTTGGGCTTTGTAGTCTTCTGCTGCATCACAACTAATAACAGTATCTCAGTAAATTTAAAGAACTACAATTTCTTGTAAGTATAAATTTATTAATGTACTGCTGCTGCATGCATTTCACAAACAGTATTACCTTTATTATTGCCTTATAGCCATTATGTATACCAAACTTGTCATTAAAATCTTATTTTATAGCATTTATAAATATTTTTCATTTGACCATACAGTATCTCAGCTTTTATATTGGTAGATTTTTGGGAAAATGGGATCTTATTAACAAAAAAAATCAATTAACGAGAGATTTTTCAGGAAGAATCCTTTCATGAATCAGGACCACCTGTAATTTATTGTTTACTGTCTTTATCAAATACTTATTCACAAAGACTGGGAATAAATCAAGAAAAAAATCAACTTTTCCAAAAATAAACAAAATAAAAAATGTCGGGAAAATAGGCAGATGTTCTGGAACGTCACCTGGGTTGCTCTGGTCGGACATTCTGGAATGTCACCCAGGGCCTAAGGGTTAAATGATTATCAGCTTACTATCTGTTCAGGTGGTTGGGTAGTTATTTGTTAATTTATTATGACCTTTATTGTCCAATGTTAGTATACAGAACTGTACAAGAAGAAACTGGAGTACTCGGAGAAAACACAGATCTTACACATGTCTTGTGTTGGGGATTGAACCCAGGACACAGTATGAGACATATGCACATGACTGCTGTAACACCAACACTTCCAAGAGAAACTTTGAAAGCATATTGTAGCTGTAACTGTTACCTGCCTTGATAACAGTTCGGGTATTGATTTATTGGCTTTTCTTTTGTACTAAATTCATCTTCATAGGATTTCTTCACGGAAGACTTATGGTCCCGATTAAATCCTGAATGGGCAACTGTCTTGGACACATTGACTCCATGTGAGCTGGCAGACTTCCTCTCTCGCGATGGAGCCTTGAAGTACGTGGTAAAGACTCTAACATTTATTTTGTTTTTGTTTTTCAGTTACCCTTGGGAGTTGCGACAGGAAAGTGTAATTTTTCCTTTTTTTTAAGTTTTCTTTATGCCTTTTACACCAAGTTACAGCTAAAAGCTTAATATCATATATGTACTGTACATGTATATTACAACTTTCAAGTTCAAGTAATATCCCTAACGTAGTTGTTCTTAATGTCCTTATGACTTTTCTTCGATCCACTACTTGGAAATTATTGCAGAAGTCCTGTTAGTTATGATCATTACCTCTCCTACACCTGGAGTCTGCCTGCTTGGCCACAGTCAGCCTGGACAGGGATACAGTATAGCAGTTCAAGTTTTCAATTATAAGTTGTCTCTAATCAAAAGTTGTGTGGCTGTAATCTAAGGTTTTTAAAATCAATTTGACCTAAAAAATTTCATGGAATTTCATGAAACATGTTGTAAAGTGTGTGCAGTACAAGTACAGTCTACTGTATGATTGATGTGCTTATGTCAATTAGATTTGCTCCAATGATTTTTAATTTAGTTATGGATCTTTGTTGTCTAGTGAGCCACAGCTGGCAGGATACCAGTCTTAGCTGACTTTTCTTTTTGTTACAGACAAAAAACTGTGTGGCCTCTCTCACTGGTGGCTCTGCGGGCAACTGCCTTTACTTATACTTTACCAAGACGATCTGTTTCATCGACAGACCCGTTCACAGATTACCTCAATCAACAGCTTCAGAAAACAGAAAGATTATCAGGCAGTTCAGATAATAATGAAATGAAATGTGATGTGAAGAGTACTTTGAATGAGAATGTTAATTTGAAAATTGATGTGAGGATGAAGTCACCTCCAGTTGAAATGGATCTGCCCAGCATTGTCCATACAGATGTTGACTTAAACGCAGCAGTTAAATACACCAAGACATTATCCACGAGACAGAGTATAAACAATGACAGTGTGGCAGTGATGAAGGAAGAGTGTAGTGATTCATGTGGCTCTCAACATTGCATTGTTTATAAAGAATCACCTGAAATACAAAAAACGGAGAAGAATAAAAATATAAATGAAGGTGAAGACGAGAGAGTTAGTTCTCCCTTGTCTGTCTGTCAGCCACATACGGCCTGTAGGAGTGATCAAAGCACAACAGATTCAAGAAAGTTAATCCATCCTATCCAACAAATGTCTGTAAGTTGGGGCGATGCAGCATCTGAGTTAAGTGCAGGTGAGAAATTGTAAAGTGGTTGTACTTAAATCTTGATAGCATGAACATTAGGCACCCCAGCTATTTCACCTGATGATTAAGCACCCTAATACACACCTAACCTAATCCCCAGGTAGCATTAGGGTGTTTAATCATGAGGTGAATTGAACTGAGGTGCCTAATATTCATGTCATTTTTTTTATGTTAATTATCTTCTGTCTCACTGATGTGTCGAGAACATCAAGGGTACAGACAAACACCACAAACGAGCGGGAAATAATAGCAAGAATGACACAGGACAGCTGTAGAAAGTGGCAGTATAAGTTTAGGTTCTAGAACAACACTTCCACCTGTAATATTTGCTTATATCCTCAACATTCATACAGTACAGTACCTGTACACAGTATAAAGTGAATCATGAATATCCACATTAATTCTTAATGCTTGATAACACTTGCCTGTATAAACAATGTTTAGTAGTCAGGTACCCTTGGTCACAGTGTGTGGGTTACTGACCACCCTCGGCCACAGTAAGAAAGGTCTGCTAAAGGGAGAACAATGGGTGCACCACATTACAGTACTGTACTGTATAAGTGTTATGTCAGGGTTAAAAATTAGCACACCATTAAGTTTTATTTCTTTAGAACCAAGTGTAAAATTGCATGGAAATGTTTTAGACAGAATTGTTCATTGGTACATACAGTACTGTAGTAAATAATCCCACATGTTCCCTCAGCGGCGGGACAACACAAGTTGCTTCAACACGTCTTTCGTCGTCATTTGAAGCCTAAAAAACAACATGAGGTTGCCCGCCTGGCACTGATAGCTGGGCAGGTGGCCCAGGCTGCTTGTGATGGTGTCATGATAGATGTGGGCTCTGGTCAAGGCCATCTCTCCAGACTTCTTGCTTATGGACATGACGTAAGAGTCGTTTGCTTGGAGGCGCAGGATGAATTTGTCAATGGTGCAAAGTGAGTGATTATAATAAAACCACAATTGATATTTTATTAACCTGTGAGACTCCTGCCTTATACAGGTATCCCTCGTCTATTGATGGGGTTGTGTTCCTGAAAAACCTAACATTAAGTGAATTATCACAAAGCGAGGGATAACAGCAAAGGTTCAAACAGCAGGGCAGTAAACACCGAGTGCAGTGCTGTACTCCCTAATAATAATAATAAACGAGTTTGTTATGAACGGTTTCGAAGTTAAACAATTGATTTAATAACACCAAACTTCTGTATAGACGCTGTGGTTCAGAGTTAAGCAATTTAGCGAACAAAAGATGAGCCTAATTCGAACAAATTTCAAATTGCATATGTCAGAAATTAATAAAAATTGCTGTGATAAACAATAAAATTATGTACTGTATATCTCAAAACACAATAGCACATATTTGATGTATAAAAAATAGCTCCTTCCTCACTTAAGCCATCCTCTGAGCAATGTAACACAGTTCAGCCTCATCGTCACCCAGCTGACTCCAGAGACATGTGTGTATGCTGTGATGCCACATTGGGGGAGGGAGTGCGGCTGAGTGGCAAGTCGGCGATGCAGTTACAGCCCACACGTACATTCATTCCACACACACCGTACACACCTGTGCTCTTCACTTTTCTTATGATAAAATTTTATATTATACAGTGTTTTCTTTATTTCTAAGCTACAATAGAGTATTGTAATGATTTTTCCAGTACTGTATTTTTGTTAGTTTCATTACATGTAATAATGGCAACATGCCATCTCACCTCATCCCCATTTTTTCCCTTTTCCAGCAAGTCAAGGTATCACTAAACCAAATTTTTACCGAACGTTTAATAAGAAAGGGTGTCAAAATTCTTTTATTGCTAAACCGATATAATATTAAGTGAATTAATGTTAAACGAGTGATACCTCTGCAGGTGATGAGCAGAATTAATTATGTAACTTAACAGTAAACGTAATGTACAGCCAAGCGTAGGATGATTTCTTGTGATAATATTTATGTTGTTATACTGTATTCAGATTATTATTTTCTGTTTTTTCTACTTTCAGGAAGTTTGATAATCAGCTGGAAATGGCTGTAGAGAAAATGAAACGGAGAGAGACATCACTGCCTCCACTACCACCAGCTCCTCGCCACACTGCCTGCCTGCTACACCCTCACATCAACCCTCACACATTTAAACAGGTTCACATTTTATACAGTATCTACTGGGAGATTCTTAAAGATATGTATTATAACACAGTCAATCGGTGAAATCTCCATCCTCATATCTGAGGGTTGGCAACCGCAATCCTCTACTTTAAATATTTTCAGGATGTTTTTATAAATTCTCCCAGATTTTGCATCGCTGAGGACCCAACTTATAATTTCATATGCAGGTATCCATCCAAGTCTCTGCCTTTCCCTGGCCCTCCTACCCTCATCTTTCTTCAACTAGGGATAAGAGTACACATGTACTGTACTTTCAATAGTCTTAGAGCATTGATTCCCAACCATCTTGAGGCATTGACCCACTTCAGCTAATCTGAAGAACTTGTGGCCCACCTTTATTTTGTCATCTGGTTATAAGCATACATATGATTAGGCTTAAAAAATTTAATCTTTAAAATTTATTGAGGTATTGGTAAAATTAAAATAACAAAAACTGTATGTTCGAGCAAACAAATTGTGATAATTAGCTTGATAAACAGATACCAAGGGAAAATAAGGATATACTAATATCTGCTAATTGATGACAAAGGTAACCATGTTGATACACAGAGAAACTGGACATTAGTACATCTGTCTGTCTGTATTCAGATTTCATCAGGATTAGTCACCCACTTATCTTACCTCTCAACTCTTACAATATTCAAAACATTGTAGATCATTTAGCAGGTCATCACATATTTTGGGTGTTGGACTCTTCTAAGTGTTAGAGATACAACAAGATGGATTAAAAATATTTTAATTCAGTTATGGGAGCCTGCCATAACTGAATTGGTTTACTCCTGCCGCAGGAGTAAACCAATATCCAGTTGTATAGTTATTAGCTTCTTCACCAGAACCAAAACAGTGGCACAAGCATGACAAGCGATACAAAATATGCAATAATATGACTATCTGTGCTGAAGGATGGGTTGAAGGAGTTTATTTAAAAGGGATGAAAGTGTGTAGATATGAAGAGAAGCTTAAGGTGAGGTTCATTTAGCGCATGAATAGATGTGTGTATGTAGTGTGAGCAATAACATGGAGAGAAGGTTCTAAATTGACTGAGCTTTTTTTTATGTAACATTGTATTTATAAGTTAATTCAAAGTTCTAATTTGAACTTTGTATTGAGAGTGTCATGGTACAGGTGGTGACGGGAGCCTGGCCAGAGTTAGAGTCAAGAGGAGCCGTGTGTGGACTGTTGGGCCTACACACCTGTGGGAACCTGGCGCCAACCCTGCTGAGAATCTTCACCAACATGTCAACTTGTCAGGCAGTTGTGTCTGTTGCTTGTTGTTACATGAAGCTGAATACTGCCAGGTGAATGACTCTAATGTATTGTTGCTGAACGCTTACATCTCTAGCATCCAGGAGATACTGCAGATTGTTAAGGAAAACAACTTATTAGCTCACTAGTCATTCAGGGGGTTGGTCTTTTCTTGGTTACTTTATTGTGAGCTTCAGTGTCCAGTGTCAGTACAGGATCTATAGAGATGTCACATTATATGATACATTAAAGAATGATTGTCAATCGTGTCCACTACATTCATTACATGTATGATAGTATGAGCATAAATGAACCTGATGACTCAACTTAGTATGTATGTAAAATAAATACCAGATATGAAGTGTTGTGAATCAGTGTGGAAGTTAAGGTTTGCTGTGTATGTTCTACAGTGTACAGTACAGTATACAAGTTTAGGAGGTAAGAGGCACCATCTGTCTCACTGGTGACTAAATTTGTTGCTTCAAAGCTCTTCACCAACACTTAACACTTGCTATCTATACTGGACACTTTTAGGAATTATACTCACAAGGGTTAAAAAGAATTAAACAAAGTTATGTATGCTACTCGTAAATCTTTGAGGTTCTGTTGGAAAAAAAATCTGAGCATTGTGATAAATGAAATAAAACAAGTTAAAATTTCAAGGGGAATAGGAAGTTTAATTCGAAATTCATGTTACTGTAATCTTTTTGTTTTCTAGAGACGAGACAGAATATCCGGGTTACCCCATGAGTGACTTTGTCTACTCCCTGCCTGGGTTTGTGTTGACTTACGAGGCACGGGAAGTTGCTTGTCATGCTATAGAAATGTATGTTAATCGACTCCGACAGGGAGTAGACAACCTTAAGGTAATTGATCATAAACATGGTACTTAACCTAACCTATCCTAACTTCATCTCATCTGATGGAACCTAACCTTACCTCACCTCACCTTAACCTAACCTCACCTCTTCTCACTTCATCTTACCTAACCTCACCTTAGCTAACCTCACCTAAGCTAACCTCACCTAACCTAACCTCTCCTAATGTAACCTCACCTCATCTAACCTAATCCAACCTCTCCTCATCTAATCTAACCTAATTTAACCATATCTTAGAACTCAAGTAGAGTGTTGGATTTTTTTATGAACCCATATACTATATTAATAATACTGTACATAAAATTAATTTTCTGGCGATGAACATTTGTAAGAGAGGCAGTCCCCGATTTATGAAGATCCGGTTTTTGAGAATCCAAAGTTACAAAAGATATATTTTATGTCCCATGTTTCAGTTTACAGTACAGTACTAAAAACCCAAAAGCTAGACTATATGTTTTAGTCTTCATGGTTCAGAGGAGCATTGATGTGTTGAGTGTCCCAGAGCTTGGTTACTGGTAGATGTCACTGGAAAGAATAAAATGTTAAATGGATAAGTTTAGCATTTCTTTTTCAGTAAAACCTCATCAAAAAATGACATCCAGTGCAAGCAAAACATCTGAAACAGTATATATGTACAGAGCAGTAGACTTGCTGTTGGTACATCATTGTAAAAATTTAAAACCATATGTCTTGGCTGGGGGTCGTTGTCTCGCACTGCATCACAACTAGTGGTGCAGTTTCTCAATACTGTAGCTTCCTTATGGTCCACTGCATGTATTTCATTTACTGTAATCCCCCAATATAACGGACTCTGTCTATAGTGGACCTCAGCTTGAACAGACATTCTGACCCATTCGGTCAAGGTTCATATATTACGGACTAAGTACCGGTAGTAATGCTAATTGTTTTTAAAATGTGGACAGTACTTTTGTGGACACCCTGTACTTTTCCTTTTGAGTTATCTTTTATTTTGTTTACTCTTCATCCTTTTGCCACTTAATATATTCAGAGTTATACTGCAAACTACAGCCACTCCTCGACTTACAATGGGGTTGGGGACCCAAATCCAGGTCATAAGTCGAAAATGCGAAGATAATACATAGAAAATCTAAAATGGGTGTCTCTTTTTCTTCTCAGCACCACAAAACTCTCACTTTTAAGCATGCCAGCCATTTTAAAGGGAATTACAAACGAAAATTTTGTCAGTACACAGCGCAATCACTAACGTCGGGACTCGAAAATACATAATTTAAAAAAAATTTGGTACGACTGGGGCGGTCGTAAGTCGAGGAGTAGCTGTACTTATACTTCAACTGTAAACATGGTAGCTACAGTACTGGACTTGTATTAATTTGTATATATTTTGATGATGATAGTTGGTGATAATTGATGATGATTGATAATGATGATGCTAATTTATGATGATTGGTAATGATGTTGATGATGATGAAGATTTTTGGCTCAGGTTCACTGTTACCGAGCATCCCTGGAGGAAATAATCATCAGGCACTGGCCAAGTCATCATCATGCTGGCCTCCGCTCTGTCAATCACGCCCACAAAATGGAGTTTTCTCAGTAAGTTTGAGCTGATGTATAGGATCATATTTACTTCAGAGATTATAATTGTTTTATATTGAGGATTAGATTAATGTAAATTTTAGTTAATGCTTCAAGAGTGATTGTGATTCATGTACAGTACAGCAAAGTCATATGAAATATTACATTGTTTATAAAAACAAAGCTGGGGATTAAACTTTGTATGCTCTAAATTAATTTGAAACATGAAGCAATGGGAATGCTCAAGATCCACTTTGTGTACTGAGTGTGTAAGTTGATGGTAAGAGCAACTACTGTACTGTACATACTATGCAAGTGTTGGCGATTTCTATCTGTTATCTAAATCTTTTATCATAGTTTATATCCCTGTTTAAAGTCATTACCAAAATACTAAATGCTTAGTAGGACTGTGGGTGTACTGTACTCCAGAGATTTTAACGTTGATGTTTCAGATCTTGTTTAGAAATATAACTACCTATTTTCTTATCAGGTATGCTGTAGAAGCTGTGTCTCGAATACCAGATTTCAAACTACCACAAGAAGACCTTTGTAGTAACCAAACTAAACATAACCTCAGTCGCTGGATGCAGGTCAGAAACCTATTGGATTTACATAACTTTCAGTAAACTGCAGAGTGTCAGAAAAATGTATACACACTGCCTTACAGATTTTTTGGAGATCGCATGAATGCTTGTGTCACGACAGCAACATTGTCCTGTATATTGATGTATGAGGTCTACCATAAGTGAAGACAATGGTGTTCTTGTAATACTGTACAAGCATTCACAGTCTCCATGAAAATCTGTAAGGCAGTGTTCATAATTTTTTCTGAGACACTATAATTTGAAGGACCCCAAAATTGCATGAGTAGTGGCCAGTGTTGTCTGACTCTATGCAAGTTTGTCCACAGTAAACTCCAAAAGAAAGACTTACAGTATTCTTGCTTGAAATAATTGTAATCATATTCATCATTGAAGCTGCTAAGTTCTTAAGGTTAAACTGTCAAAGATGAAAATCACTCTTTTCACATAGACACCATTAGGCTTCAATTAGTACTTGGAGACCACAACTACAGTCTTGTTAGTGTATATCTTTGTTGATGTTGTCTCTCTTGTTAGCTGAGTAGAGTTCCCTTGTTGCCAGTAACTTAATGATTCCCAAGTAAAAGCCACAGTCACTCCTTAAACCTCCTGACTGCTTGACAAACCTTTCACTTGTCACATCTAGTTTTTAGATAATTTTACAGCTTAAAGAAAGTTAGGCCATAAGTTTCATTCTTAAGTCTGAGGTGTGTCCTGTTGTTGCCTCTCTTTACTATATATTGTTTGGCAAGATTCCACAGTTCACTTAGGATATTTTAGGTCATATGAACATTATAATATCCGAGCAGGATAGGACTCGTAGCAACGGATTTAAATTGGATAAGTTTAGGTTTAGGAGGGAGATAGGAAGGAACTGGTTCACAAATAGGGTGGTGGACGAGTGGAACAAGCTTAGCAACTTTGTAGTAAGTGCTGGAATGCTGGAAAGTTTTAAAAGGAGGCTAGATAGGTTCATGGATGATAGAGAGTGGTAGTAACTCTCTACAGGAGCTGCCATGCTCAGGCAAACCGGCCTATTGCAGACTCCTTATGTTCCTATGTTAGCACCACTAGCTTATTTCACCTGATGCTAACTTAACCTTACTTAACTTAACCTAATCAAACCTAACTTAAGCTAACCTAGTCTTAGTTAACCCAGTCCAACCTAAACAAATTCCCCCAGGTAGCATTAGAGTGCTAAAACGTAATGTGAAATAAGCTAGGGAGGTTAAGCTTCTGGTGAAATAAGCTGGGGTGGCTAATCATCAGGTGAAATAAGCTAGGGTGGCTAATCATCTGGTTAAATAAGCTGGGGTGACTAATCATCAGGTGAAATAAGCTGGGGTGGCTAATCATCAGGTGAAATAAGCTGGGGTGGCTAATCATCAGGTGAAATAAGCTGGGGTAACTAATCATCAGGTGAAATAAGCTGGGGTGGCTAATCATCAGGTGAAATAAGCAGGAGGGGCTACTCTTCCAGTGATCTGATGTTTTCTACTATTCTACATGATCTTATGACCTACAGGTGGTGGTTTACTACTCACTGAGGTTGTTGTTGGCGCCAGTGGTGGAATCTTTGGTGCTCCTCGACCGATTACTGTTTCTGTATGAGCAGGGTGAGTTATTAGTACTATACATCATCTTTATGTCTTTACTATGAAGATAAAGTTACTTCTTATCTCTCACTAGGAAGATAAAGTTACTGGTACTTATCTTTTACTAGGAAGGTGTTGTAACATTATTGACTTTAATGTCTCTCTCTGTCTTGCCAGAAAATTAACATACAGTACATCAACCAAATTTCTGGAGGTTTTAAAAAATCAATATCCAATTTCTCATATCAAAAAGAAAAAATATTTAAAGCTACTTTTTAACAACATTCACCTTATGTACTTATTCACTATACTGTATACTTCATGGAGTGTTGGTGGTACAGTGGTAGAGGCTGTGTCCTGGGTTCAGTCCCTGTCCTGGGACAAATGTGAGAAAGGAGTTATCAAGTGTGACACCACCTAACATGGCAGGTTTTCTCTGAGAACTCCAGTTTCCTCCTGTACAAATACTGGATAAAGAAGGTCTGAACAAAGTAATTAAGAACAGACAACTGCTTAAATGGTCAGTAAGCTGATAAGTAGTGAAATGATAAAATATATTAATTGTCTGATTATTAATAAATTGAACTCTTGAATATATATTCAGTGTGGTGTGTTAAGACTGGTATAAATCTGTTTGTATAGGTATCCTGTAGTATCTGTATCATGTCTTATCCATATACTCCAGGAACATCCACAGCACATACCAGGCACTCCTCTCTGCATTGTTTACATTCATGCCCACTGAAACAAAATAAGTGCACTTTCCACCCTGATCAGAACATTTACCTGATACTGTACTATTGAAGCCTCACTTATAGAAGGGGTGGCAATGACAACCCACATGAACTAATATCCGTTGCTTCTCTCATGGTCTTTATGTTTATGTTGTAATTTGTTCCAAAGTTGTGACTATATGTTACAGTTTGTGCACATCTTGGTAAGCCCTCCAGCTTATGCAGTACTGTAGGCATAAAAATATATTTGACCAATTGATTGCCAAATGTGGAAATTCGAGAATACATGTTACAGTGTATGTGCTCTTGTACTTTCTAGAAGAACTGTCTCTCTCCAGAGCCTTTCTGTTACTTCTTCTCACATCAGCACTGTCTCCGTCAGCCTGAGTCTCGTATAAGCTGTAGTTGCACTAAGAGCTGTGCTGACCAAGTTGATATAGTTCTTGCTGGTTTTGTATGTGTGTGAAACTAACCCTTAAACGTATATCATCTGCTATTACAAACTTCGCCTAATTCATAGAAATTTCATTTTGCATACATCAGAAATGAACAAAAACTTATAGTAAACAATAAAAATGACACATAGCACATCATTAAATTCAGTAGCACATATTTTATGTACTGTACAAATAATAGTTCCTTCCACCTTCAAACCATCCTCTGCCAAATTTAACTAATCAACCGAGAAAACCCAAATTTCATTTAAAACCAGAAACTGACAAATGTTTTAAGTTCTGGCAAACGTAACACTTCCTGAAACATGGACTTTCTATAAAAGTTAAGCTCGGTGAACCCTTTACCACACCAAATATAATACATGATTAAATTTTGTGATTGAATCCACAATTAAAAAAAAGCTTAATTTTTACTAAACCTTAATAAGTGGAAGTTAGCTGTAGGGACAGTGGTCATCATCAGTGGAAGTTAGCTGTAGGGACAGTGGTCATCATCAGTGGAAGTTAGCTGTAGGGACAGTGGTCATCATTAGTGGAAGTTAGCTGTAGGGACAGTGGTCATCATCAGTGGAAGTTAGCTGTAGGGACAGTGGTCATCATCAGTGGAAGTTAGCTGTAGGGACAGTGGTCATCATCAGTGGAAGTTAGCTGTAGGGACAGTGGTCATCATCAGTGGAAGTTAGCTGTAGGGATGGTAACCATCATCAGGGGAAGTTACCTGTAGGGATGGTAACCATCATCAGTGGACATTTCGTATCTGTTGTGTTCCATCTATGCACAATGGAGCAGAGTAAGGAATCCACTTAAGGGTTGAGTAAAATCTTGTGAATTGTATGATTGTGGATGTGTCAATGAAATGACTGAATACAAAATTATTTTTATTTTCAGGTGTGGAGAGCATCCTGGTGCCAACATTTGACCCACAGAAATCACCGAGAAACCACGTTCTTGTTGCTGTTAAACCTAACACTAAGTTATGACAATTACTTGTCACAGTTTTTTACCTTTATTTATCCTTTATATTGTAATAGAGGTGAGGTCAACCTTCCCTTCTCTTAACACAAACTTTTATGATGGTAGTAGTACAGTACTGTAGTTAGTTGGTGTGTCCTCGACCACAACTGAGTTTTTATCTCTGTTTCATTTGGATTCTAAGAAAATTGTGTCAGGCTGTAGCTGACCAAACCTTCTTTTAAATAATAACATTCTGATTTTGCAAAGTTATTGAGTTTATCCTACACAGAGTTGAACCAGCCATTTGGGGAATTTTGGTCGCCTTGTGTCCTGGGTTCAGTTCCAGACCTAGGTCAAATGTGAGAAAGGGGTCGTCCAGTATGACACCACCAAACATTACAGGTTTCCTCTGGGTACTCCAGTTTCCTCCTGTACTATTACTGGACAATAAAGTTTATCAGTAAAGTCCATAACAAAGAACAAACCAACCTGCTAAATAACTAGTAAGCTGATTAGTGGTGAAATGATAAAATAAATACAGTGAGAAATTCAAGTATAATCTTAGGAAATATGAAACTTGAACGACACCTGCACAGTTGAGAGTTCACAATGACTGCACACCTGAAGGTTCACATGAGTTTTGTAAAGTTTTGGACTTCACCAAACCCCACCACTTGACCCCCAAACACTCACTCATCTTGGATATTCAGTGTCATGAAAGAATACAAGTGATACTGTATGTAAGTCTTCTTTGTTGAAAAAGAGACTCGCATAAGCCAGAGATCACTGAACTGGAGCAACACAGTTTTAAACCTGAGAGAGTTTTTGACATGGAACTACAGGTATTACTGTCCCACCATCCTTAACATACACCACTTTCTTTTCTCTCAGGGTCTGCTCCCCAAGCCTTTCATCTTACCACACTCACCCACAAGGTAGTAGGGCAATGGTTAGTATGCATCAGGGCATGTCCACACACTGGTGGGCCTGCATGTCATACTTCTAGGGCCAAGTGCTGCTCCAAGATCCTCTGTTATTTAGCCTGAATTCGCAAGATATACAGTTTCCGTACGTTGCCATGAGGAGGCAAAGGAGGAGTCTTGGTGAAGGCCAATCCGTTCTCTATGCGGTCTCTGAGTAGTACACTCACAGGTAAAGCTGTAGTAAAATTTGGGGACCTTTCTAAAAATAATGGGAATGTGTGTCAGTTGAGCTTCCTTATTAGATATTCCTTGGTTTACATGTACAGTTTTTCCTCGACTTACGACAACCCGGACATACAACGGCCATGGTTGTATAAAATATTTTTCACTTTATGTATTTTTGAGTCCTGACGTTAGTGATCGCGTTGTGTACTGACAAAATTTTCGTTTGTAATTCCCCTTAAAATGGCTGGCAAGCATAAAAGTGAGAGTTCTCCTGGTGCTGAGAAGAAAAAGAAACACCCATTTTAGAATTTCTATGTATTATTTTCGCCTTTTCGACTTACGA
The DNA here is from genome assembly GCA_958450375.1 of Homarus gammarus. Taxonomy (NCBI): domain Eukaryota; kingdom Metazoa; phylum Arthropoda; class Malacostraca; order Decapoda; family Nephropidae; genus Homarus; species Homarus gammarus. The sequence goes on from CAUDMG010000916.1 coordinate 196,890, forward strand.
CCTGGTCGACAGGACGGAACCCCGTCGTAAGTCGAGGAGAGACTGTAGTCTGTTGGCGGTGTCGTCTGGCTGCACGAAACGCAATCGCTTATGGATCCAGCGATTTGTGGTTATTTGGCCACTTTTTCACCTTATGCTTGGGTTATGTTAGCTCTTGCTTGTATAGTACGTACAGTATATACTTTCACTCTCAACTGTCTTTATTTATTTTAAACTTTCACTGTATTTTAAATAGGAGGATGGGGCTTCAAAGCTTACTAGTAGGTCATAGGCAGGTAGTAAGTCGTAGGCAGCTATCAAACAGGGAGGTACTACCGCCTGGGAAGATATTGGAATCATAATGTGTTGTCTAATGGTAGACCCTGCTGCCATATGGCATCACAAAATTTGTGACCAAATCCCAGGTTGCAGATCTGACTTTCTGCTTCATTTACACACAATTGCAGGGTCTCAATTGTTTCTCTTATAATTGACAACACAACATACATATATCGTTTCTCACTTTTGATCTTTTTTTCATTTTTGTATTTATAGTTCTTTATTATTAAAATTATTAGTATTATTACAGTTACTGTATTATTGTCATAATTATTTTATTATTTTATTTTTGTTTGTTTTATAAATTTTATTTATTATTATTATTATTATTATTTTTTTTTTTTTTTTTTTTTTTTTTTTTTTTTTTTTTTTTTTTTTTTTTCTCGCCCCCCCAGGCCCTGATGTGGGTCAGTGACCTGTGTCCGTTTGGGCTAGTCTCCGTGAAAAAAAAAAAAAAATCCGTGAACAGCCAAGTCTGTCACACTCGTCCATCAATTTTCAGGGGTCATGTAATATTTTCGTGTGATTCTGATCTTCTAAAATGTTAGTTTTTGCATAATGTAGTTTTACTGATGCGTAATTTGTCTTAGTATAAGTTATTGCAGGTAAAAATAAGTATATATTAAAGGCATCTTCCAAACGCGTGAAATTGTTCCATGAGTTGAACAGTTAACTCTTGTCTGATATTTCTGATATACTTCTTACGTGCTCCTGTTTGAAATAATGAATGTACGTATCTTTATACAATTTAGCTAAATATATTTATCGTCAGAAACGGTCATCCCAATGATTATGATTAAACTCATTTAGAAATACATCATTACTTCAGGACGAAATCGAACATAGTTTTTAATTACAGATTTTCAACATTATGAAATATGAAGGATTACTTAAATATTGATAAAAGTATAATAGGTACCAATATACCGCCCGTATACACCTGACAATACACACGTTCGGGAATTGGAACTCACAGTAACCTTGGTCACGTCCAATACTCGTACGCTGTACTGCCAGCATGATGTGCGCAGTACAACGCCAGGTGGTCCAGCGAGGGTCCTACTATCGTCACTATGACAGATAACGACGCTCAGCGGCTCGGCTACAGAATACAGTATCGATTCGACGGTGCCACATTGAGGATGGCTGGTGTACTGGGACTACTGGCAAAGTTTGAGCTTATTGAAACAGAAGTATGGGCCTGCATCTTATTTGTTTTTATTATTTGCCTTTGTGTAACCCATTCAGAAGTTTACAAGAGATGCCTCGCCTTTTTTCCTTCTTGCCTCCTGAAACTAAAGGTGAGCAGAAGTTACACACAGATAAGTTTGAAAAATTGTTGGTGGAGTATATAGGGGGGGGCTGTGTGTCCCCTCAGGGTGCAAGAAAGGTACAGTACAAGGTAAAGTTCAGGAGTGGGAAATATAGGAGGTTGACAGCAGGTGGGCTATCCACCTTGCGGAGTGTGCTTGCTTGGTACTTTGAAACTTAACTATGTAGTCTGAACGGACGCTCGCCCCACAAGGGGTCACAGCTCAAGATTGAAGAAGCCGCAAGTCCAGAAAACTCTGAGGGTTGTAAACTCTTGTTACAATCTACCAGAGAGTGTTGTGACGGCACCGAGTGTGAGCTCTTTCAAGACAAGACTTGACCAACACTGGAGCGGGTTCAGGTAGATTCAGGAGCCGGTGCATGCCCAGTATTTGCCAACAGTGCGAGAGACGTGACTGATTGCCCGGGCGGCTGGCGAGCCGATCTTTTGGTGAAGAGGATAAAAGTAAAAGGATGGGTAAAAAAACTTGTAATTGTAATTTTTATATGTAATTAATTTCAACATTTTATATTATTGTAATTGTAATTTGAGAGTATTGTGAACCAAGTAATTGTACTGTATTTAATTTAAACTTTAGTTGAGAAATTGTAATTGACCTTAAATAGTGTAATTAATCCAAACCTGCTACAGTCAGCTCGTTATTTACTTTTATCCACTTTGCCACTGATCGGCTCGTAAGCCGCTTGGGCGATCGGTCACTTTTACTTTACTTTATCCTCTTCACCACTGATCGGCTCGTTACGCACTGTTGCCGAGACTGCCAGCACATTCAAGGAAGTCAAGAAGATTTGACTCATTAAATTGAATATTTTGATGTTAGAATTAAGTTCCAATTCAGTGTTACAATGATTTTAAATATTTTTCTCTTAACAGTAGATATCAACAAACTTTTATGAACACAAATACTATCTGATCAAGTCTTTAAAAATTTATATTTATGTATATATTAAATTCATATTTATTTTAAGGTATTAAAGTTTAAAAGAAGGTGTTAGGGGAGAAACAAGTAGAGAGGTGAGGCGCCGTCCTGTGTGGCACAAAATTATTTTTAAAATCACCCGCAACACAAATTTCTTAATAAAACATTTGCGATATCTACCATTACAAATATTTAATGAATTTAGAACATTAAAAACAGCATAAAAAAATTAATTGTATTATTTAAAATATTTATATTATTAAAAATGTGTGTTATTATGAGAAGTGTTATTTAGAATGTGTTAAGAAATAAGCTTTAACCCTGTCCTGGCCTAGAAGGTTTCAAGTACAGTCCGTTGTGTCGTCTTGCCTTTCGGCGTCGTATTTTGAGTCTAATCTTTCGTATATTTCGATTACGTCTCTCTTAGGACCGTGACAATGTTGCGGTCAAAGAGGGACGTGGATAAACACATTAAAGACGTTCTCAGTAAGTTGAGGACGTCTGATGAGGTAAGAGAATAATAATACCGGGTGGCACGTTGACTCCCGTTCGATGATGGAGGGAAAACATGCTTGTTATATATCACCCATAGTACTCTCACACCTCTAACTGGCCCCATTCTTACCTGTACATAACTAGTTGACTATTGATTTCTACCTGATACTGGAGGGAAACCTTATATATCACTCGTTTTTGACACTAGCACAATACATCACATTGTTGTTACCAGTAGCTAAGGGTAGTATAGTAGTAGTAGGTCGTTGTGACGGTAAATTAGCTGTAAAGGACCATTATTTCGTATATATATATATAGTACCACTAATTTATGTTATCCTCTAAATATTTGTGTGTGTGTTTTCTGCTGTTTGAATTATTACGATATGTATATAATTAGGTTCAAGGTGTTAGTAAGGTAAATGACTAATGTATAAGATTATAACATCCATCTAACTTAATATAACTTTACTAACCCACAAAACTTAAGGTATTATTTCACCTGTTGCCACCCAAAGAATTTTATTGCTGTAATCAATAGTGGTTAATATGGAGGACTTCACAACTTACAGCACCCCCCCCCCCCTCCCTCCCTGTCTCAGTAACAGTAAGTTCGCCCACAGCAGGTGTTAAGTTATGTGAGGTTAGGTTAGTTTAAGGTTTGGTTAACTTGAACTTTTAAAATAACACTTCTTGACACATTTGTCATAGCTATGAGTGTCCAATATAAAACACAGTGCAATTGCTGTTTTTAAATTCGTTTTCCATGAAAATTAGTGGCTGTGAAGTTGTAAATAATTACCGCAATAGTTCAGAATTTTAAAACACATTTCTTCTCTGACGTTTCCATCGCAAATGACTTGTATATGCTTGGGGGGGGGGGGGGTCCTGGTTGGTTAGGTCAGGTTAGGATAGGTCGCTTGCGAGATAAATATCATAGAAGAAAAGTGTCTTAGAATTGTCTACACTATTGATTGCAACCATAAAATTCTTAAAATTCTTTGGTTGGCAACATGTGAAATTTTACCAAATTTAATAACTTCCCACTTTTGTTTAGCAGCCATGAGAGTAATTTTTCATTTTACCAACATTCCTCCTCTTGATATGAGATTTTTTTCTGGTGTATTTTTGTGTTTTAGTTAAATATGACTTGAATAAAAGTGTAGTCAGAAATGGTAGAAGAGGAGTGGGTTAAATAACTGTCATAGAGGTGCTCAATAATGCTTTGTAACTGAAGTGAAATTCTCAGCTGTTTATCCTCATCATACCTCTTATCGTTACGTTCTTATGTCTAATTTTGTATTATTGTTTTGTTGATTTCGGTGAATTACCTGAGTGACGTCTTTGTTGTGGTGGTTGTTGAAATACCTTTTGGTAAATATATGTTGTAGCTAAGTCGACTTTGGTCCTTTCTGTTAATTATATTATTATTTTTTTAATTAAGTTTGCATTTTTATCATTTCTGATCTTTATATCTTGTGCAAATTCTTAAAAAAAAAATAACTTTAAATGTAACTTTTTTATTTGAACTTGTTTAAAGTGGGAACTAACCTAACAGAATGAGGTATTAAGTGGAGAGAGTGGTCAGGACTTAGCAGCAACTTGATGAAGTTTCTCCATGTTAAGTGTACTAATCCAGATGATACTAAATGTTACATAAAAATTCCCTGAGATAAATGTACAGTATATATCAGGTGCCACTAAGAGAGCTCAGGCCATCAATTGTTTCTGTCGTGTCAGTATTGTTATTATTGTCCACTCTGTTTCTGTATTTTTCTAGCGAAATAAACTGTTTCAATATCAATATAGTATACAAAAAATATTAGAGGAATGTGTTATGCAATACAGTATATAATTTTTGATATGTGAAATGGGCAGAGGAAGATGGCCGAAGTCAACCTTGCCATGAGTGCCATGATTAAACTAGGAATGGTTCTTTTTGGTAAAGGTGGAGCACACGGCACCCAAACACTGTAGGACCATCCGCGGTCATTGTTTACGTACGTCAAGAAACAAACGATGATCTCATCGGGCATGTTTATTATGATTTATATTGGATTGAATTCGTTCTTTTTTTCTAGCAATGTTTTTTAGATGAAAGTAAGAAAATCGAAATGGCAATGCACAGGTTAGGAAGTTGGGTAAGGTTTTAATAGGTTCTGTGCATTGTCGTTTTGATTTTCATGTAAAGTATCATCCAAACAACATCTGAAAATTTGGTGCAAAGTCCATTCTTTCTACATTTTTATATGTTTCTTAAGTTAAGAAAGCTTTTCTCTTCTATGGAGAGATTTCATGGAGTTGCTGCTAAGGCTGGGTCACTCATCAAGTACAGTATTACCCAAAACAAAACTGAATCAGATTTTGCCTTCATATGTTAATTCCATCTCTTTTTACTTTATACTCTACCATTGAGTGGCTCATTAACTGCTAGGTCTGTAGACAGGGATTATTGCACATGTGCAGTTTATCAAAGAATGATTCAAGCTCCACAAAAAAATTCATATCAGGACATGTCAGGATGGCCCTGTACACTGTATAGCCTTTTTGAGTTGGGTGCTGGATGGTCCTGTACTGTATATGGCCACTTCGTTAGTTGAGCGAGTTAACAATAGATCGTGCGGGTTTGCTAAAATGAATATGGTTTGTGTTGTTTCATTTCATGAGAACATGCAGTGTACTGTAATTGGTTAATTCTTTGATTTGTTGTCGACAACATTAGCTCATGTGCCTGCTATGTTGGGTGCAGTTACTCAAAAAATTAAAGAACTCAAATTGGTTGATCACTGGTATAAGAAGAGAAAAATGGGTTGGAATCTAGGTACGTATTAGTAAAAAAAGGGTGATGGTGCATTCTCAAACTAAAACAAATTACACCTTACAGTAAAAAAATTTTTTTTACTGTACTGTTCTTTAGATAGAGCTAAATGAATTAAATACAAAAAATAATGTGATAGGTATGTAATACAAAAAAAGAATTCTGTTGCTGAATTACAGAACTATTTCTAAATGGTACACATGGATGTGAAATCAAGGAATTTAATATTTTCTTAGCATGATAAAGTGAGGTTGGTGGAGCAACCACCTTTACATGGTGAGTTCTGGGTATTTTGTGTGTTTGTGGGTGTTGTATCATGAAATACTATAGGTAGTGTTGTACGTTAAATTAACATAATTGTTAACACAACTTAAATTTTTTAGTACCATACTGAATATTCTACTGGAAACTGTTTGTTAGATCATTGATAGTAATTGTTGCTGGTATTTTAGTTCCTTTTGTTATTTGATTTATATCTTGTATAAGTCCCCTCAGTATTGCTCCCCTATTTTTTTACTTTTTGTTTACACAAATGGAATGAGAACCCATGGACTACTGTACTGTGGTTTTAATTATATTTTCCAATTTCAGCGTCACCTACGTGGGTATAACTTCGCCAGACTGTACTTTGACATCAAAGAATATGATAGTGCTCGTCGATATCTTTCGGAATTTTTAACTGTGAGACCCAAGGCCTCTGATGCACACCGCCTAATGGGTCAGATTTTAGAGCTACAGGACAACAAAGTAATGGCTCTTGAAGCATATAAAACATCTTATCATTTAGGTCAAATCCAAAAGGATTTGGTCTTAAAAAGTAAGTAAAATTCAGTCCTGCTTCCTTCTAGAAAGAACCGCACTTATACTCATGATGTTGCTAAAACAGATGTCTTCAAGATTTAAAACAAATATATGTGGTTGTAATTTGTACAGTGTAGAGAACTAGTCAATCAGTATGAATTATCCACAGTGTTATTAATATACCCCTTTAATTTTAATTTTCAGTCTGTGACATCTACACTCACATAGATGCCGACAAATCAGTTAAACTGTATTGGGCTGAAGAGGGCAATCGCCTCTACCCCCACCATGAAACAGTTCTCAAGCTGCAAGAGTCCCTCATTACAGGATCGGACGCACAGTCACGGGAAGATTTAGAAAGCCTGTATTTAGGTTAGTTGCTAACATTAATTGTGGCATCCTTGTACACTACTTTTTAATATTTTGAAATCTTGAATGATATATTAGGTTATGCTATACAGTAAAACTTATACATTAAGTGTCATAAGTAATTTTAGATTACATATTATGCCTTATTTATGATCAGATCTGACTTAGCATATTGATGTATTACTGTATATCCATATGTACAGATATAGTGAACTATGTTACAGAATATTTGAAACATCATTCTGAATGTAATGAGTTTAGATTCATTATTGTTTATTACTGATTATGTATCTGATTGAATTAATCTTTATATATGTGAAATGAACAATACAATTCATTAATAATACATAGAATATTAAAACACACGAGGAGACAAGATGGCATTGTTTTGTTAGTGACACTGGTTCTATATAAGAAACTGCAGAAAATGAGATCCTGGTTGTAGCTGTAGTGAACTTAATTTATAAAAATTGAATACCTGTATGTATGTTTTAAGTAATGTTATTTAATGTTAATAAATGGAACACTTGAAGTAGCTAACCACTAATGGTAAAGAAATAAAGCGAGATGATTGGGAACGCCAACGTATGAACAGTAAGTGCGTACATGTGAAAACATATCATCATTTCTCTACATATGAATATGAAAGCAACACTTATTTACTGTTCATAAATGTTTTAAATAATATTTACAAATGTAAAACAAAAATTCTACTCACCATTGGTGGTAAAGTCTAAAACATAAGGACATCCAATGATTATTGTGTGAGTTTTTACTCAGATGACGAAGTCATCAGGTTCAACTCTGGCTGAAGCTGTAGCTTTCCATAAAGCTGTTGCTGAAACTGTTACTGAACCTGAAGTTGTTGGTTTAGGCCTTCGAATATTAAAGCTGTCGAAAGAACCTTGCACAGCTGCTTTCTTTTCTCATTATACATCTTTATGTAGAGGTCATTTACATTTAACTTGTATTTAAATTTTAATGCTTTGTTCTGTTAATGGATCCACTTCAGAAAATATGTTCATTGCATACTCCATATGACTCCATATGATATCCACAGACCACTCATCTTTTTCATATCGTTTTAACACATCTAGTTTCTCGGCTAAGCTTATACACTTCTATTTGCTTTTGAAACAACACTACCATCACTTGCTCTCTTGCTCATGTTGAATAGGGATGCAAAAATGCTGTAAGAAACCTGAGAAAGTTTTTCTCCTGTTCCTGTTCATATGTGTGAAAACAAAGGGACCGCCAAGCTCCGACTGTTGTTTACTGGCGATGCGCATTACCACTCATTAGCCAGGCAGCTTCTTTGCACAAGGCGTTTATATATATATATATATATATATATATATATATATATATATATATATATATATATATATATATATATATATATATATATATATATATATATATATCAGGATTTAGTTATTACAGTATGTATATGAAAATGTAATTTTATTTTATTTTGTTCGTAAATATTAATGAAATGAACGTAAATTGAATTGGGTCCTAAATTAACTAGGGTCTTAAATATGAAAAGTTGTTGGTCGAACTGTTGTTATCAGAGGCTTTACTGTATAGTAGTAAATCAACAGCAAAATCATGACAATAAGTTTTTCATTATGATAACTTCAAATTGTTTATTGATCTACAGATGGGATTAATGCGCGGCCACTACTCGTCACACTCCACATTAACCTACTTTTGTTGTACAAGAGATGGGGTGCAGATGACAAATCAAAGATCAATGAAGGATACCAGCATGCCTGTAGAGTTGAAGCAGGAAAAGCCTTTATTGATTCCCTGGAATGGTATCAAGCCCTAATTGACACAATGGAGGTAAGAAAAACCAGGTGTATTTTTTATGTCTATTTTTATTTCAGCTTTAAAAACAACCTGATAACACTTATGTCTTGCCTTGCTGTTTAGTTATGCAAGGTGTCTCCATATTACAGTACAGTATACATTTTCTATATTTAGATTTACACATACAGTCCATCATTACTGTTTTTCACCTAACTCTCAGGCTTCCCCAGTATGATTCCAATCTACATCTTTAACCCTTTTAGGGGGCAGGGTTGCAGATTTTTACTCTTTAAAGCAACAGACTCAGTTCAGTAACTTTCATGGGACAACAGACCAAGTCCCAGTACTTTGATTATAAAAATGATCGTGTTATAAATGTAGTGTGACTTGTAAAAATTCGTCAACTTGATTTCTTTTGGCAGGATTACCAAAACTATGAGGATGTCAGCCATGATAAGGAATTCCAAATGAACTACTTGGCTGCCTTGGAGCGCCTTGTATACCTCACATTAGCATCCAGTAGTGGCACAGCACTTCTTTCTCCATGTACACTGAATGATGCAGCCACATTCCTTAAAAGGTGAGCTTTATATTGTACATACATCTTTCTTTAAAATGAGATAGTTCTTCTCCATATATATGGCCTGTGAACACAGTAACACCTAAAGGGGTAGGTGGATTTTCTTTATATGTGGTAGGGACGATGGTCCTTTCGAGAGTGTTGTGAGTTTAATATGTGTTTGCTCTTATCAGAGTACAATATTAAGAATTTTGTACAGTATAGAGATTGACTGAGATAGAGAGATTAAGGGAAACCATTTGGATCAAGAAATGCCTGGGTTTAAGTGTGCTGGGAAGGGGAGTTAGAGATAGGCCAAGAATGAAACATGGATGTAGATTGTCAGAACCTGACAAAGAGAGACTAAGGTGGCCGTGCAGCATTAAGAACGACAATTAGGTAATTGTGGTTCATGCTTGTAACTATGGAAAATGGCCATAAAAATTATAATGATGAGAGTATTGAGGATGTACAGTGGTACTACTGTATATCATATCCAGCACTGAAAAACTCATTCTGGAATTCCACACAAATATATTGTGGTCTGTAGACAATGTGTGAGTGTGTGTTATTGCAAACATAGAATGTGACTATCTGATGTGAACTGTGCTGTGTGTAACAGTTCTATGTATTCCACATGCTATATAAAATGTTAATGATATTTGCAATATTTTCTGCAGATTTGACCAAAAGTTAACTACGGGTCTTGCTGTAATTGGTCCAGGCACTCAGTTTGGTCAAGTGATGGCTGGCCAACTGTACTTAAATATGGCTATCTTCCTCTTAAGTAATGCCCAGAAGGTGAGTTAATATCTTAACTTGTGTAAACATCTGCACACACACTGTGCTGTTCTTTCATTTATATCCCATGTCCAAAAGAGAAAAGATTCTATTCACCAGACTAAGGTAAAGATAATGTGTGAATGGAATTATAATTTATTTTTTATTATATTTTTATTTTTTTTTACAGGAGTGCTTAACACCCACAAGTATTACTGCTGGTGCCCTTCTCTTCCATGCCTGTCGTTTCCAGACCACAGAGATTGACCGTCAGTCTAAATCCTGGAAGTCTCGTGATCAGTTCTGGTATAAATTAGCCTGCCACAGACTCTCCCAGGCTGCCCATGTTCTGGAACACATGGCCAGTACAGAAACTGACAAGAAAACATATTTGGAAAAAGTGAAAGTGAGGTGCAGTAACAAAGAGGTTCAGGGGAATATTTACAAGACTGTGTTTGGAGCCACTATGGATAATAAGAAGAGTGTGCTTCAGTCCACTTTGGAAAATAAGGACCAGAGCTTCTTCTTAAAAGATCAAGGGTTTATTGATGCTTCACTATCATACCCTGAGCCAGATCAAGTGAAGGAGTGGGATAATGGTAAGTTCACTGTACTTCTTGATCTAACATAAGCAGTTAGTTAAATTAATGGGTTATGTGGGCATAGTAATCAAGATGATATACACTCTTGGTCTTTATTGTGATTATTCTATTTTATTGTCTACATTGGAGGTACATAGCTTTATACCTTGTTGCAGCATTTTTAACTGAAAAGGGGATAAATCATAGGACTGATGTAAGGTCTTGTGGTTGAATGTAAGTAATGGTCCAGTTCAAAATGAATGATCATCATAAACTTAATAATGTGATATATTAATTAAGTACCAGTACCTCATGGAACATTTCGTAGAGGTGGAAGTCACTTGTTTTGCTAAATGGGTGATTTTTAATTTGTATGTTGTATAATTCTACTTAATAACCTTAAATACATTTACAAGTGTCTATATTTCATATATTTCTTGTACAGTGGTACAAAAGTAAGTCTTAATATTTTCCAACGTTTGTGGAATGTGACAATAAATAACAACATTAATAAGAACGATGGAAATCTGATTTGGACTCCCAGCTTTATCACTCTAACAACTTTTTCTTCTTGGTGTTTTATGCGTTTCCTGCAATAAAGGGGGGAAATGTTCAGGTAAAAACTGGATTTGAGGAAAATCACGTCTGCTGTAGTAACATTTTATTGGTATTAGTGTGAGGATGTATAGGTGGTGCTTCTAATTGCCAGATAATGAAGACAATGACTAATGTAGTGCAAGTTACACATGTATAAAAATAATTGTTGCTGTTGCAGTGGTGGGAAGCATGTATTGTGCCAGTCTCGGAGACTTGGTATGGCTGTGCTTACAACAAACACCGATGAATCTAAATCCCCAGCCATATTACTCGTTCACGTTGTTTGAGGGTCTCCCGTTCTACTCCTCCCGTATCAACACAGGGGCTGCAGAAACATTGTGTCACATTGATCTCTTGGCCTTCCTAGCTGCCACAGTCTATTGTCAGATTGCTGCTTTAAAGGAGGCTCATGGTGAGTAATTATCATCCTCTGCTCAATTTAGTTGAGGGATATAATGAAATGTTTAGTCCATCCATTTGTTTCTGCACACCCAATGATGATAATAATAGCTGGTCTTTTGTTTCTCAAAATTGCCATTTTTTTTTCTGAAGAATTCACTAGTGCTCAAAACACTGGAAAATCAATGACTTGAGAATAAAAGTAAATGCTGTACTGCAATAAAAGATCACAAAAAGGGACAGTGCAGCTTCTATCATTAATAAAGCTACTTTTAAGTTTTAATATCCATGTTTTGTTTTTGGGTGTTGCTCAAATCACATTTTCAAGTATTTTTCATAATTTTTTTTACACAAATTGGACACTGTTGGAACACTAAAGCTCAAGAACTTTTTTATGTTAGTATTAATGTTTGTTTCCTTACCAGGCCCTCCCCCAGCCTCTCTGCCTACAGTGATAGCATCTGCTCTCAACACTGTAGAACAAGCTGATTGGTGGACGGCCGCTTACACTCTGTTCACCAACCGTGTACACCAGAGTTATATGAAACAGAGGCTAACCTTACAACGTGGCTTAGAAGTTATTAGGGTGCAGGGTAACCATGGAGTTGCCCTGCCCCTTTTGGCACACCTAGCACAGTGTTTCACAAACTGGGTTAGTATTGTGTAATGGTTATCATCTGACACATTGTGGCAGATTTGATATGATTTCTTGTGTCCTCTCAATTTTATTTTAACCCCCCATTAAACAGCACAATTGTTTCTTACCTGATTAAAGTATTGATTTGGGGTCAAAGAACAAAGTTTTAGGTTATAACCCCCCCCCTTTTTTTTTTTTTTTTTTTTTTTTTTTTTTTTTTTTTTTTTTTTTAGGATATTTGGGTTTTACTTGATGTTTGGTTGTTTGGTTTGTTACAGGCCACTGCCGCCGAAGGGGACGGAAGTACAAACAATGAAATCGATGCATTGAAGGATCGAGCAGAGCTTTACTGGCAAGAGGCTTTGCAACTGTGTCACAAGACTTCACGAAACCTCCCCATCGTAGTGCCTAGAAATCCACTCTTTGTCGTCCAGTAGTAAGATTTATATATTTTTTTAATCTCTAGTCAAGTGTTTAATCTGTCAAAATGAACAGATGTGTATTGATGACTTATGTTACCATATTTCCCACCATGTTAGATGTCTAGGGCTATTTTGAAGCCCAGTAGTATTCTTGATTCTACAGATTGAGCTGGTAGACTGTTCCATAGATCAACCACCTTCTTTGTTAAGAAGAATTTCCTTATAAATTTGTACCTCTTTAAGCACTCATTATGGCTGTGACTACATTAAATCATCAAGCTTCAAAACTTAGGAGACATTATTCATCACACTTTTTCACATATAAACAGTATTCATTTTACAAAGAATATTGTACAGGATATACATTACTGTACTTATAGATATTCACAATTACCAATACTTGTACTGTACAAAACATCATGTCAGTGTTCCATGTTTGGGTGCTTAGCTGAGACCCAGTTTAAACATCTTATTTCTAATGAATAACACTAAGTTCAATAAAGCCTTTTTATCTGCTTGTGTAAACCAGTAAGTATTGAAGATTTTTAGGTAAGTAGCCAGAGAAAACTTTAGGGGAACTACTAAAAAAAATATTTTTTAATAAGCCAAGGCTTCTGTATATATTTTGTTGTTTAAATTTGTAGTGTGTCTAGGTTTTGTGATGGAGAAGTGAGAGATTTTGTGCAAAGCTCCCCTAGAAAATTCTATCAGAAATGAATTTCGAATTCTTAACTGACTCATTCTTTCAGTGTGAACCTAACATCAGAGGAGGTGGCCAAGATAGAGATGGAGGGAAAATATTTCTTGGCAATGCGCCTTGTTCATGCAGGGAAACAACAGGAGGCAATACAAGCTCTTGGGGAGTTGAAGAGCCCTGAGGCTTCTTTCCAGAGGGCGCTGGTGTGCATACTTTACTACTCAGTCCAGTCATACTTAACTATATTAACTTTAACTGTTTCATCGTTGTCATTATACATAGACTGCAGTAAATAGTAAATTTCTCTTGTTTTTATACCAGTGAAATAGATTTTATCATGACAAAAAAAAATTTAGATTTGGAGATGATAATTAGATTATTTATTCATGTGTTAGAACTTAATACAAATATTTTTACTTCCAGTTATATAAAGAACAGGGTCAAGCACTGCTGGGTGAGGGTAATGTGGAGTCCGTAACTTCAGAAAAACGCTCCCAGCATACCACGCTTCTCACTCAGGCGCGCGACACATTTTACCTCACATTGGATAGACTTCGCATGCCAGGTAAAAACCTTGAATTTGTTTGGTACACATTGTACTGTATATAGTATACTGTACAGCTAATCCCTGTTTAACATTAGAGATAAATTCCTAAAAAGTCTCGTGTTGTTCAAGTTCGTGCTAAACGAATTGAAAATGCCAGTGAAAACCAAGATGACGAGAGATGTGTATTGGAAAGAGAGTGCAGAAGAGCAGGGTATGTGACTGCAGCCCCAAATCCAAACCACAGAATATCCTAATTCCATTATTAAAAATAATAATATATTACAACCCCTTGAGTCTGAACAACTGCTCCCGGGACTGCAGTTATTCAGACTCAAGGTATCTCATAGAGCAATAGAACTCCGAGTGCCATGATTCGTACAATATCTGCTATGTAGATGCTGTTGGCCAGTGTAGGCTCTCACCAGTTGATCGATTGTCTTTTATTATACAACTTAGATACATATTAACAGTATTTAATGCTTCTTTAAGAAATGAAACATTAAAGATATATTTAAAGTTCTTACACTAAAGACAAAGATGATACACTACTTTATGGTTGGTAGAGTAGAGACCATTTAGCATGAAAAGCTTCTAATGTATCAGGTTATTGTGGCGAACCCACAAGTGTGTAAAATGTTGATGACAATGATGACTTTATCTAACTCAGCTTGTTGATTGTCTGATTGATCTCATTCACAAACTGAGAGGCATCAAGTGATTCAATTGCACTTACTGTTTTTATCACTGTATTCTTACAACTCAAAATCACTGTCTTGGGTGGGGCATCAGGATCACACAGCTGGATAACTTCACACAACTGGATTAAGTTACTTGATCTTGGGACTTACCTTTTGTTGCTCTGAAAGACACACTACATCTTGACCACATATTATTAGATGAATCAACAAAATATTGTCTATAGACAATATGTGAGTCAATAGCACAACCCATTGAAATAAAAGCTTGATTATAAATGGTTCTCTCTCAGAGGTTTCACCCAAGTGTGTCTTGACTATGAACAATTGAAAATGAAGGATGGAATCTTAAAATGTAAGGAGTTAATGCTGTATGGTGGAGGTGATATAGGGTTTGTCTTGTAACAAATTAAGAACACATTTAAGGTATGTCATTTAGAATTAACTATAATATGTACAGCGAAGATTTGTTCTATTGCTCCTTTGTTTTTCCTCTCAGGTGTTGACCGTGGCCATCCACTCCATACAAAACTTAACCAACAATTACAAGATGTGGAAAGACGGTTGTCCCACATGGCCCTTGACAAGTCTGTGTCCAGGCAACAGGAGGATGACACAGAGTCCATTTCCGATGCATCGCAGTCACCGAGCCCCGACCTGGAAAATGTCATCACAAACTTGCCTCAAACACCACACTTGTTTAGCACCCCATATACAGAAAAGAAAAGTAGTGCCAGAATCACCAGACAGGTCAGTTACAAGCTTGGTCAAGTTTTAAGAAGAGACCCTCAGTGTTTGTACTGTGTATTTGTAAGTAATTGTTTAGGATGGATAACTAAGATAGTAATGTCATGTACTGGACAAGAGGTTATTTTCAACAAAGACAACTCACAAAACCATTACAGCTTAAGTGTATTGGGTTGAGGAATATCATCTCTTTTTAAATGTTCATACAGGCATTAACAGTAACTTCTCAGTGGTTACAACATTTTATATTCCAGTGATTATTTTTCCACCTGAAAAGTTTGGGACAAAACCTTGGGTAAGGGTTACTGTTACTCATTGGACTTTAACTCTAGATCTTTATGCAAATTTTAGATGAATAATATGGTTTTTCGTTTAAAAAAAGAATCCAATTTTCATATTTGTCTTGTTCAAACTTTAGCCATAGCATGATAAACCCAGATTGGTGTGCACAGTATATAAAAACACTTGAGGGAAATTAAAGAAAAAAAATCATGTACCTGTATTTTATACTTTATTCAATAGCAACAGGAATAGAGATTGCATGACAATATTTTTGTTCCCAGACACCCTTCACTCTATAAAAAAATTTGCTTAAAAATAAAAATAAATTAGTACAAAAGTAATTTTTTTATTTGCAGGAAGCACGTTCCAGTCGAGAGCGTTTAGATGCCCAAGTGAGAGCCTTGTCTGAGGTACAGGAAAACACACTGAGAAATATGGAAGAACAAAATGCTGCACTGAAGGCACAAAATGAGGCACTCAGAAACTTTTGTACCACCATGGCTGATGAGTTCAAGGAAAATGCTTCACTTTATCGCAGTATGTTGGACCAGAACAAGTCTCTCTCTCAAGAGGTTTATGCTTCAATTATTAAGGAAATGAAGCAGATACACTCCACACTATTAGTTGAAACTAAGGATTTACAATCTACAGTCAAGGATTTACAGGTATAATCATTGAACCTGGGTGCAACTGTGGACTTATTTTATCATGCTCCTTCCCTTTCCTCACTGAGGGAAGTAATATCTGGAGATACACAAAGAGTACTACATCACTATGTTTTCAACTGTATCGTGTAGCCTATCATGTCATCCTTGTGTACACTTTTATTGATTGCCGGTAGCAACTATGATTGTGTTCACTGTACCAGGAAAATGCTGCCAAGAGTAATGTTAAAACTTGGTTCTTTTTGAGGCCTTAACGTTACTGATGTCATCAATTTTCTGTCAGACTGTGGTAGTGTTAGTGTCAGTGCACCATTATAGGTAAAAAAATAATAATACTGTAATAATAATTATATTTTCATTTCTTTTGATTGTCTTAAAATTGTTCCTTTAACTCAAAATTTACTAATATCCACGTTGCTTTTTTTTTTAATTCATATTTGTGTATACAGTAGTTTGATGCACTTGGCAGGACATGTTGAAGCTTCTTATTTGTTATATTTACGGTAAAGTGGATTACAATTAAAGATATCCACCTCACATACAGTATATAACAGTACTGTACAGGAATACAGTGCCTTGTTTTTTGCAATTTATATTTTAACATCCATATTCAATATTCTTGAAGCATACCCCACTTATTCACAAAGTGAATTAGTAAAATAATAACCATTGAGATGGCAAGTTGCTATAAAATAAGGAAAATGAAGAGCATGTGTGTGTGTGTAGTGGACTTGGCATGTCACCAAGTTAGACTGTCCCTGTAGCTACATTCCCCTTCCTCTCCCCCTACCAGGTCAAGCTATGCTATTGTTATTTTTTTGCCTCATAATTTTTATTAATTGTTTATACTCTTACAGGCTAAAATAAATTACAAATCGAAGAAATTATTAACTTAAGGTCAAAAACATAAAGGGAATAAATATTTTAGATGCACATGGATTGTAGGAGGAAGAGGTGTTGGGGATCTCAGCTGCTCCTGTGTCCCACGTAGTGAAACTATTGCCAGCTTACACTGCTGTATTTTTTCTTTTATTTTATTTCTTAGTATTGTACTGTATAATTTTGAATTATTCCCAAATGCTAACCTAACCACCCAGGTAGTATTGGGGTGATTAATCCTCAGGTGAAATAGATTGAGGCTAATCTTCAGGTGATATTATTTTAGAATCAAAGATTACTGAACTAAGAGGTGTTTTAGAGTGTGTGGTAAGAGTGCTGCTTAAGATGCCCCAGTCTTCATGAAACATCCTGTAGGCCAGGGGAAGGATTCTGTTTATATTTTAGGACCACAGGTTATAGTCATTAGTCCTAAAAATCAAATTTCAGCCATCACATACCACCTTCAATGTATAGTTCAATAAGGTGGCCACTTTGTATCACTATGCACACTTGCCTTTCCTCTTCATCAGCAAGGTAACTAGCATTATAACTCCAAGTATTTATCCTTAACAGGGTCAAGTACACGCAATGGCAGTTGACCTCGGAGAAGTGCGAGCTATGAAATCTACAGTAAAGGTAAATATGTTCAGAAAGTTTTTGGTTTCTCGAATATAGAA
Source organism: Homarus gammarus (assembly GCA_958450375.1). Classification (NCBI taxonomy): domain Eukaryota; kingdom Metazoa; phylum Arthropoda; class Malacostraca; order Decapoda; family Nephropidae; genus Homarus; species Homarus gammarus. Next base: position 214,922 of record CAUDMG010000916.1, read on the forward strand.
TGTTTTATAGCAGCCGAGTGTAGTAAATAGCACATGTGTCTTGCCATGTCTGTTATTTTGCATATTGTCAGTTGTAATAGTTGCCTGCAGTAGGTTTAGGATGTACCATCTACATAACATATTTACTGTGCTTATGAATGAATTTTTCTTTGGTGCAGCACTCGGAAGTAACAGAAGTGAAGGCTAGTGATGAACAAGTGCCTGTGGATTTGCCAGCTAGTATGTATCAACTAGTATTTTTGTTGTTACACAAGAAGATATATTGCTTATTTATAAAGATTTACTGTGCTGCATAATGGAGTTAAACTATTCTCAATAATTCTCATCAATGAGCAAAAAGTTGTCTGGTTTAGTCAGTAGGTATTGTTGAATTACAGTTGGAAATAATAATGGAGAAAATATTACAAAATGGAATGTTGCTGTTTTGTAAATCATATATTTTATATTTTTATTATTTTTTTCAACAGCTGTTGTTTCTACAGGTCTCTACGGTGGTTATATAAATTACTACAATCAACAAGCTGTGCCCAGTCCCCTGATGCCTACCCCAGGGCTCTTTGGCAACCCTCCATTCTTCCCACCATCCACAATGCCGGAGCAGTCATTCAGGTAGAGTATCAAAATTTTATATTGTAGGAAGTGTTGTTTTTAGGATTATTAAACAAAAAGTAAATTGCAGGGATTACTGTATATATAATGTACAGGTGGAAGTCACCTCGTTTTAAGATATCAAACCATCTGTGCAGTGAGTCTTTCCCTCATGCACCTGGAAGGTGACCACTTTAATACTGTATTTATGGTTTCTATAGTTTAAACATTGTTCTTATTTGAATTTTGTCAGTATTATAGTTAAATCCTTAGTAAATAGGATTTTTTGTTCTTTGAATTTTGTCAAACATTAGTTAATTCCATCTAAATAGGATTAATTTTATACATGCATCAGCCATATTTAGTTTTATTCCCCCCCACCTCTGGGTGTAATTTAAGGTGTAATGTTGCATTGAAAATGTTGAGTGACATTGTGTTAATCAGGGGTCTACCTTACTCTTTGAACACTCCTGTATTACCTTTACTTGTCTGTCATTTATGATAATTGTTAAACTGACAAATTATTTTTATTACTATGACAGCATGTCAACAAGTATGAGTGAAGGTGCAACAATCTCCACCTTGGCACAGACCAACACATCCATGGTGACGCCTGCCCTGGCCTCCCCCGCCAGCATCACAGTGAAGGATCCTGTAACATCTCAATCTGGAATGTTCTCAACTCAGGTAAATATACTCACTCATTTTCCCTTCATTTGTTCTGCTGTTGTAAAAGATGTGGTTTACTGTGGTACTCAACTTGCACAACGAGGATTAAAATTTACTAAGGAGAATCTTGTATTGGCCCATTCAATGCAACTGTTCTGAATTTGAAGTGTACAGTACCTTTAGTGCGGCACTCTTTGCACAATGGTACATCCGCAGTCAACTGTGAGAGGTGGACCGTTTTGTATGTGGCATGTCCGCAGTAAATGTAATTGCACTTCTACATGGAGGTCTTATATTGCTGCTTCAAAACTCATGGTTGCTCAACACCTGTCGCAACTAATGGTATGTTTTATAGAACTGGAATTTGGCCACTACTGGCGCCAGCAACAATCGGCTCCCCCCAGATGCTTCTCCTCCAGCACATGCCTTCCAGATCGCCATGCCACCCGTATCTAATGCTCTGACGCCTCCGCCAAGATCTGTGCCAGGTATGTTATAATATCTCTCCTTGTCTCTGGCCATAGCTCATCATCATTTGTGAAATTTTTTTTTCTGATGAAAATTCCATGATAATGGACATCATTAGAGAAGATCATATTTCTCCACAGCACAGCTTCAGGTTAACTCGTCTCCAGCCATGTTTGGACTAGTTATTTATTAGAAGTACTGTACAGGCAGTCCCCGATTTATGAAGGTTCATTTTAACAAAATCAAATCTGAATTTATAAAAATTAATCAGTCCCATGATTCGATTGATTATATATACAGTATACTGTATATAAATTTTTTTGGCATCTACCAATATGCTTGCTTTTTTCACTAACTTCATTACAGTGGTCTCTAATACTCATAATGTTATTAAGACAACAAATAAGCTTTCCTTGTGTTATTCTTTTATAGTCCATTATTTTTCAGCTGACAAAAAATGCCCTGCCCCCTCCTCAGGAGTACAGCTGATTGGCTGTTGCAAACCTGTACGATTTTGTCCTGAGTAATGATGTATTTCTAAATGACTTCATAATCGTTGGGATGACCGTTTCTGACGAGAAAAATATTTAACTAAATTATATAAAGATACATACCTTCATTATTTCAAACATAAGCACTCAGGAAATTTATCAGAAGTTTTATACATGAATTAACTAATAAACTCGGGTTGCAAATTCACGGTTTCGGAGGATGCATTTACTACTTATTTTTACATACAATAAGACATACTAAGACAAATTACACATCAGTAATAGTACATTATGCAAAAACAACATTTTAAAGGATCAGAATCACATTGAAATATTACACAGCCATCAGCAGAGGCTGGAAAAATATGAAGTAGTTCTCAGTCATATTTCTCACCACTGCTGATGGCCGTGTAATATTTCAATGTGATTCTGATCCTTTAAAATGTTGTTTTTGCATAATGTACTATTACTGATATGTAATTTGTCTTAGTATGTCTTATTGTAGGTAAAAATAAGTAGTATATATTAAATGCATCCTCCGAAAGCGTGAATTTGCTACCCGAGTTTATCAGTTACTTCACTTATAATACTAATGAAAAACTTCCTCTGTGCTCCTGTTTGAAATAATGAAGGTATGTATCTTTATATAATTTATTTAAATATCTTTTGTCAGAAACGGTCTTTATGAATAAATTCGTTTAGAAATACATCATTACTCGGGACAAAATCTGACAGGTTTGCAACAGCAAATCAGCTGTAACTCTTGAGGAGGGGGCAGGGAATCCTTTCTCAGCTGGGAAAAAACACACTATGGTCACCAAATAACTTACTTCTCAAAGTCGATAGGGTCAAGTAGACTTAGTCTCCACCTACACAGTGACTCGGACAGTTGCCTGATTATCCAATTTCTCCTAATTTACTGTCATGTAATAATGTGGAAAATTTAATATAAGAAAATTATTCCCTATTCTTAAATTTCAAAGCTGTTTATGCTCGATGAAGGTATGGAGTTATAAGAGGAAGTGTGGAATTAGGGAGTGAAGAAAAGTTTGAAGGTGTGGAGATTGCCAGTATCAGAATTCGTGCCATACAGTATAAACAAAGCAACGGGAATTTAGGTTTTATGGTGATGCAGTGACTTATTAGGAATCGGGTTGTTGGTGTCATAATTGTCCCCCAGTAGAGAATGTACGGTACTGTATCTTTAATTAAATAAGGGAAATCAATATACAGTACAGTATTATGTTTATTATAGATGTTGGCTTAGTGTTTCATACTTTTCCCTCTATTTCAAATCTTAATCCAGTTTCTTATAAGTAGCAACAGGTATAGAATTACCAGCATTACTGTACTGTATGTAAAGTGTGATCAAATTTATGAAAGCTTTATCAGAAACGAGACCCTTTGGTAAATCGGATAATGCCTGTATTAAACTTACTGAGATAGGATAGTAATACTTCTGCATTTGAAAGAACCGAAGCCGTTGTTTTTGTTCCCCTACAGTTCGTGGTGACAGAGCTTTATCATTGACATATAAACACAAGCCAGTTAGTAAGAGCTGGAATACTGTGATGTCTCAATATTTAGGAACTCTTTCAGTGGTATTTGTAACTTTACATTACTTGTCCACTGTTATATTCATTATACCAGTACTGTACAGTACAGTGTTTTGGTACAGTAAATTGTTTTAAGCTCTAGTAGATTTATAAATACCAGGACATGAGAGATACCTATTTTTTCTTGACACCAAGCCTACATGGCTGTTGGTATGAGTTGACTGATATACTGTACAGTATACTGTATTGAATGTAGGGACACAGTTTGGCTATGGGGGCATCCCTTGTATTAAGACTCATGGTGTCATTTATCTTTTGCAGTTGTTTGGGTTGTAGTCAGTCATGAAGGTTACCAAGGATATCCTTTGTTTGTTGTTCACTTTCCAAGATGTCACTCTGTAACCTTCACATGGCAGCCAAAATCGATGGATGTTTTATGTTCCCTGCATTCCAGTTGTGCATATGGAGGCAGATTAGGCAATCTTACACTGCAGCCATCTTGACCTCATTACGTTTTGAAGTTTGAGATACAGTGAAACGTAATTAATCTGGATTGATTGGGGGAAAGGTGATCCAGGTTATTGTAAATTTTAAAGTGCAAAGACCTACCATGTAGAAATAATTGGCAAATTCAGATGCAATGAAAAACAAAACACTAATCTGAAAACACAAACAAAGGTGATTATTTATTTCAAATAAGTGCTTACTTTTAAGTCCAAAGAACTCTTGGCTCCTGAAGATAGTGTGGGGGTAGTGAAGGGCAATTGTTTTAAACACTATCAGACTCCAGTACTGTACATACTACTAAATCACTTAAACATTAATTTTGAGTCAATCTCAAAGATCTGCACTTAAACAACTATACAGTAGTTCTTCATTAGGTTGTTAAATCTGTTGAGGTTCAGGAGAAGGTGTAGTAATAGCACCGAGCTGAGAGTTGAACCGGAATAGAAAGAAATGGAGGGGCCATGAATCGACACATTGCTCACCTCGTGATCCAGATTAACAAGTTATCTCTGGATTGGAAAGAGAAGTGCTTGAACCTTTGGTATACCACAAACTGAAACATTTTTTATAACAAAGTACCAGTATTGGATATAATATTCATTTAGTACAGTTTCAGTATGCAGTAGAGAAGGGGTTACTGTTCTTTGTTTTAATACTCGGGGTATTAAAGGAAAGGAGCTGTGATAGTCCCGTCTTGTATGTTCACTCCTTTTGTTCTCTGCCCTGGCCACTCTTGAGGTTTATTAGATATTGATGCTTTCCAGAGCTTCTCATGTCAGGTGATAGAATTGAGGAAGGTATTAATCTCTTAGGGTTTATTTAACAGCTTTAACCTAGACCATCTCCTGTAAGTCTCTTCGAACTTGTGGTTTGCATGTCAGCACATGAACATTTTTCACTGAAGGAATACAGGGTATTCTGATGTGGAAAAAATCCGTAGTTTCCATATAATTACTGAGAGTTGGATTGCAAATGGTAGATTAGCTGTTGTCAATCTTTTTACAGTAATTTTTTTTTTTTGTTGTTGCTCAAAAATAATATCATGTGTAAATTTTCTCCCAATACAAAGGATAATTGTAGTGATTGAGGTAGTCATTAAATAAAAAGGGTAAGTGAAATTCATGATTCATTATAGCCCAATGTTACGGTACAACTAGAAATCCTGGCTTGGAATGCTAACATTTACTCCTTCTTTGGGTGTCTGAGTGAGTACATGTATTGTTATAGTCCTCAACTTCCTTTCTTCCTTCCTGGAAAGTGATATTTTCACAGACATCATTTACATAGTACAGTAGTAAAGTAATCATATTGTCAGATCCATACAGGTTGTATCATGATAACTGTTCCTCTTTCAGATCTGATTGACCTCTCATTACTATTTTTTCTTTAACCTTCTAGGCATATTCAGTCAGATAATTAGTGCAAACTTGGTTTATATGGGACACACTTTCAGGCATCATCTCTGATCTAAGACGACTGTGCTTGGGAGAAAAAGTTTTCTGTATCTCAAAACTGCTTTTAATGAATTAATTTTAAAGACTTTGCTTTGAAGTTCATGGAGGCTTAATTATTTAATTTAGTATCTTGTATTATTGGAATGGTTTGATACTGTCTTTGTTGATTTTCTGATCAGTATATTTTATTTGTTTGCTTTCCATTTGCCATTGGTATTATAGAGGCTGGATTAGCACTGCTTACCACTGAAGTTTTTCTTCTTAAGCCTTAATTTGCCATAAAACAATGAGGCATTTTTAACATTTTTACTGCAGTTAACAAATGTCCAAGAATAACACACAACATAAATCAACCTCCACAGTTCATAAGGAAGTAGTAATTAGCCTTGAATAATATGGCACTCCTCTGATTGGATAACTTGTCAAAACTATGTGACCAATTACAAAGAACAAAACTTATTTATATGCCACCTGAAATATATATTTTTCATGTTTAACTTGTGTGCCTAAGTAGGATCAATACTGTATATCAATTTAATTGTAAGAAATTTGGCACACAATAATTGGCCTGAATTTAACAGATAAGCAGTTAGTGTTAAATGTTTTAATTAACAAATGAGCAACTGTGAGTAATGAAGGATAGTTTATATCCTGGAGTTCAAGTCCTTATGGTGGTATTAAGTGTCTGTAGATCCTAATTCTTCTTTATATCGCCAACAGATGAAACTGACACTTCAAACATCAAAAATATTTTGTGTTTACTCTCAATCTAAGCCAACATCAGCACTAAACTTGAATTAATGTTTTCTATTTATAATTATGAAATAAATCTTAACTGGTTTCATTAAATTATTACTTTACTAACATTGTTGAATTTGAGAAATGTTTTGAGCTTAAATTTGTTTTTACTTGAGATGAGATTGTTAAAGAAAATTTTTAGACATGTAGAATAATTGTAGGTATTCCCAACTAAGTGTGGAATTTTTTCTTGTCACTTGCATCATCCATGACAACGTTGCACCATGATAACTCTAGGAGAGTCGCTGTCCCATACCCTCCCCTGCTCTACCACTGCTGGTCTCCTGGCCAATGTGCCTCCCCCACTCTACTCGGCGGTCACTCCAGACTCATCCCCAGTGCGCGGCGAGTCACACATCCAATCACTATCGACGGTGATGTCGACGGAAGGCTTGTCTACTGCATCTGACAATTTGGTAGCTCCGTCGGCTGCGTCCGGGTCACGGGATAGCTCTCTTAGTATGTCATTTTCAGTTTTGAGTGTCGGCATTTTTTATTTATTTTTTTGCTTTTAGGGTTGCTTATGCATGGCTGATTCCTTAAGTCTTGAGCGAATTGACTTGCGTCCCTTTTGTATGCTTGTATTACTTATTGTTTTTCTTGTGCTGTACATTATGTTGGTAGAGATTATAATGTAATGTTGCAGTGTTGAGTATTGTGACAGTGACGTTTCATGTATTCTGGAGGAGTCTGATATCTCTTTGTTTTGGAGAAATGAGGATTATTTCTTCATTAAAAGAAGAAAAGGTAGTTTTTTGGAGATGAAGTAATTTAACTTTTAAATCAATCTGGAACCAGCATTGTGGTGTAATTATAATTGCCAGATCAAAAAGCCTTACATTGGGGGAGTCGAGGTGAGCAGAATTTTATGTATACTGTATATATATATATATATATATATATATATATATATATATATATATATATATAGATATAGATATAATGGAAATCAGGTGTGGCAAGTGAAATGGTGAAGAGTGAGAATAAAACTTGGATGTGGTGAGTACAGTATTTATGGTGTCATGCATGCACCTGGTGCGGCGTGATGAAATTGTACCTTGCTGAAAATGTTCTGGGCATGTGAAGTTCGATCGAAGCCGAGATTGTCCCACGGAATAGAAGGTTAAGTTAGATTTTGAACTGCACACACCCGGAACGTTTTAACATGATACGGTCCCGGCATGTGACAGCAGATGGTCGTATTGGTCTGCTGTGCTGTGTGTAAGTCAACTAGATATGGAAGTGTATACAAGTTTAGTAAGGTTAAGTTAAAACAAAAGTGATCGGTGAACTTCTGTGTTCCTCTGTACAGAATATTGAAAAGGGGGGTACTGTGTTTTTGGAGATTATCCAGAGAATATTAAAAGTAAACAATGGAAGGTAGTAAACTAAATACAAAACATTTATTGATCTTTTAAAGGGTTTGATAGAGGTACTAGGAAGTATATAACTGACTATTGTTACACTTTCTTCATGCTGTTTGCCTTACACAACTACATCAGTATACAGTATTTGCACAATTTTAAACTCCAAATTTTTTGCCATTGGGTGTAATTTAGAATTGAATATTACGTTAGGATTGGTCTGTGTTAGTAGTTCTAGGGACCGACGATAAACTATCCAGCATCCAAGATCTTTAATGGTATAGTATAGTAAAACATTGAATCATTAATGCTGGTATTAACTTCACTGTAATTGTTATTTTCATTTTCAATATACAAGAGAATTTATTATTGGTATGATATATTTGGGAGGGTAAGTGCATGACTGTACAGTACAGTGACCCCTCGGTTAACGAACTCAATCCGTTCCAGAAGGTCGTTCGTTAACCGAAACCATTGTTTCAATGGGTTTTTGTGTAATTGGTTCCAGCTCACCGAAAATTTCCTAAATTCAACAAAAATGGTAGAAAAGTTCACTTACTTTGAGGTGTGTATGTAGAAGGCTCCTGGATGATGATGATGGGAATTAGAATGGGGGTGGAGGAGAAGGAAGAAGAGAAGGCATTGGAGTGGAAGAGAAGTCACCCCATGGCACCATTTCACCCATAAAATTTTAGCTCTCTTGGTGTATTTCAAGATTATTTTCCTTTAATGAACACTGCACTGCATTATATATTGTCAATATGTAAAATATATTTCAAAATGACCAATAATTTGCTTGGAAACACAGAAGAAAAGCATTTAGTTGAAGAGAGTCTCAAGCAAGATGTTACCTCCAGTGAAAACAGAGAGAGACTTAACGCCTGTTTGCTGTGTTAAGAGGCTGGATGCCGCCCATTAAACTAGTCACTTTACCTTCAATTATGTTCAATAATTGTTAAAATGACTAAAAAATTGAATATTAAATCTTTAAAATTATTTAATAGTATAAACTTCTTGATATTTACTAAAATAGTAAGGAATTTAAGCCCTAGAACCGATTAATGTATTGGCGGACTGATACTAAAGCTGGTTGCCCGGTCAGTGCAAGCGAAAACATGTTGAGGTCGGTTCGTAAGAAATTCGTTAACCGAATTGAAGATCCTTATGGAAGGCAGTTCGTTAAACGAGGGGTCACTGTACATGATGAACATAATTTCCTTAAGGTCAAGAAAGCATTATACCAAAATAAGATTGTTGAAATAAGTACAGTCATTGTCAGTAATGTTTATCCCTTTAATTTTATGGCTCTATTATCATATTACCCATTAATATCAGTTATTTGGGTAAATTTAATATACTGTAACTGTAAAAAGTAATATATTGAGTTATCTATTAAAGGCAAGCATCAGCGTTCGTGTCACTACCCACACAGAAAAGATTAGGTCTGTTGTCCCATGTATTATATGGAAGGTTGATGCTTTGGTTCTTAGTCTCTTGTGTACAGGGTACCCTCTGGACTGAATAAAATTGTCTGGAGCTAACCAACAAAATATTAAAAATGGTGTTCCCATAATGAAGGGGTTAATGGTAATTACTGTACAGTACTCACGTCACTTTAACGTGTTTCATGTTAACGATTCATCGCAATTACGACAGTAATGAAATGCGACTCCAACACATTAACGATCCAATTCAACACAATAAGAATCATTAGCGCAAGTTGATAGTCACTCTGGGTGGCCATCTTGGTGATGTCGGCTAGTGGGATGGTTTGTTTTGATCAGAGCGTGTAAACAAGTGGTGTGGTGTAACCTACTCACTTATCTCATTAAGCCGTTCAATGAGTGTCTAAAGATTATTTATTAACTCTACAAGCAGTATTGATGCTTGTGAATAAGTGGTTGTAATTTTTTGTGGGGGTTTATAGGGGGTGAAGGTGTCTGAGGGCTGGTACCAGTTGACCCATTTAGCATGTAAACTGTACTCACCACATTAACAATTTTCACTTTAATAACCGTTTTTGTGGAACCAATTAGTCGTTAAAGTGAAGTATGGACTATATTAATATTTATAACTGGTAATTTAAAGATGAGTAAATCCTTTGTTACATTATTTTTAAACTGGTAGGAGAAAATACATTTTGAAAGTGGTAAGCAAAATTTTCAGAAAGATTTGAAAGATGGATCCTCTCAAGATAAGAAGGCATCAAGTTATGCCAAGTGTATAACCCACCCAAGACCCAGATATTGGGAGGGGGGACCGTTTGGATACACACAACATAGAAAATATCATGTCATGCAAAGTAAACATTGGCAAAGCTTAAGTCAACAATGCCTTTCACAAGGGGACAGTGATATCACAAGTGTGTTTGGAGAATCCAGAATAAGAAAAAGTACAGTGATGTTAACCCATTCCCCGTGGCTGTCATTAATCATCATAACAGGCACTTGTCGTGCCTGTCTACAAGACATACCAGAAAAAACCATATATGACTCAAATTTTTATGAAACTGAAGACTTGATTTTTGGTAGTTGTGTTGCTTGGCTTGCACTTATGTGTTGCATTAGGCTTTTTTCTGTATATTTGTCATGCAACTTACTTTGCTTGCTTATATGTGATCCAAAGCATGTTTGTTAGCATGTGTTGTTCAGTTATAAAGGAATGTTATTTTACACTGGCACTGATTGTAATATTTTCTTTATCTGTGACTTCAAAAGCTCTCCTCAGTAAATATAACTTGGCAGTTTCATCCAACACCCTAGTATGAGCATTTAAACATTAGATTTTATGCATAATTCATATAGTACAGTACATGCATCTTCAAATATACTGTTATGTTTTTATACATTGTGCTTAATATCACTATACTTGGAATCGTATCTTTATCATCGATTTTTACACACTTGTGTAATCATTTAGATACTCTGTTGCAATGTATTTTTCTTTGCTTCTTGTCACCCTCAAGGCTAATTCACCACTTTTCCAAAGTATCCCTAATCATATTTTCCATCTTGTGATGCCTAAGTATATGTGATTATAGTTTTTATTTCTTATACCAGTCCTCAGATATGAAACTTCTATATCAGTACATTATATAATTAACCATAGTGGTGTCTTGAATAAGGACCCCATAAATATCCCCAAATATGGAACATTTTATAAGAGCTGAGATTAGCCTGGCCAGGTATAATGAATTGGCAGGTGTTTGAGGGATAATGAGGAGGATTGTGAGGAACTTAAATTAGTTGATGTTTCAGGGAGTAAAAGTATAGAAAGGTACAGCTTTGATAAAGAATTTGATTAGGGAAAAGGAGGGACTGGGAACTCTTATATACCAGGTGATAAGTTTCATGAGAAAGCAGCAGTCTGTTAATGTTATATTTAAGCCACATAAATCTTATGTAAAAAAAAAATTAAATACTTTTTTAGTAGTGTGCAGTAGTATATATTTTGTCACATACTATTGACGGTTGTAACCTGATAGTGTATTGCAACAATTGAAAGCCTGGTATAAGTAGTTGTGGTTGTGTATGTAGACCCTTAGGTTGTGTTAGTTGTGGTTACTGTAAGGAGGGCTTTTCCAGTACATTTGGGAGTGTTGATGCTGTGTCTGAATCTCAAGTTGTGTGAACATGTGACACAAACCCACCCTGTTTGTAGAGTCAGAGACCATTGTTAGCCTGATGTCAGTGAGGAAAGCAAATTAAGTTGATGTAAACTTTTGAACTCATTGATCAGCTTTTGTAGAATACTCTCTGATATTTTGGTAGATAATGATCACTTAGAGCAATTGACTTTAAAGGTGAAGCTCTTAGACAACCATCCTAACTAGAATGAAAGATTTTGCCATACATGCACATGAATGCGATTATTTTCAGAAAATATTTAACATAAAATTTCTTCAGCTTATACGGGAGCCTTCACATCTGGAGGACTCAGTGAGCCAAAGATCTCACCCATCAAGAACAAGGAGGCAGCAGATGAGGATACTGATCGTTACATAGAGGATGATCATGATCCTTGCCCAGACTTCAAGCCAGTTGTACCTCTGCCAGAGAAGGTGGAAGTTCGTACAGGAGAAGAGGATGAGGAGGTTAGTCTTCATAGTTCACTTTTGTAGGTTGTCCATTTAACGATACATACATGTCTCCAACTTTCAATCCTTGTGTGCTTGCTAAGACCTCAGCTGATGGATTTTGTTTAAACTTGATGCAGGTTGGTAAGCAAGGGCTACTGTATGTTTCATAACTACAGTATATACAGTGACATGTATGTGGTCAGAAAAGTGTATGGTTTGAAAACTACGAATTCACAGTTTCTATCTACTATATTGAGTGGAACTAAAAAAAAAAAATTTACACCCATCACACTAGCACCAGTATTTCATAAGGTTTCATTTTAGGGTCAGCTACTTAATTCAACCCTCAAGTGAGAGATCCTGCGAACCATTTCACTTGATGTTAATTAAATTTTGGCTTATTCTTGGGAAGTCCAATGGTTTTCCGACGTCAGTTTGGAGAAGGAACAGAAAGATGTTGGCGGCAAAAATGTGGAAGAAAAAGCCTCGGTAGTCAGTCTTGAATACATACTAACACACATTGTCCTTCTAACTCTATTGACATTAGGATAGAACCTTTGTCCTTGAGTGGAGTCATCAAGCAAGAATTTTTACTTCCATATTTCATGCTTATTTTTCCATGCATAAAGTAATAAATGAATGTTGCAAAGCAGTAAGTTATATGGAGACTTAACTCAAACTCTTTGTGTACAAGAGATTTTATCCTATAAGTTTGCACAGGGTATATTCAACAACACAATTGCTGTGAGGATGTAGGTTATGGTTTGATTTTGAAGTATAAAATATTTGGAAGGTATGTTGACTTATTGACTTATATTTAGTCTTAACCATTTATTATAGCCAAGCTTTTGTTATATGTTAACAGGTGTTGTTTGAAGAGCGAGCAAAACTCTTCAGGTTTGTGGATAAAGAATGGCGGGAACGTGGCACTGGCGTAATGAAGCTGCTGCACAACCCATCTCAGGGATCTGCTAGAGTGCTCATGAGGAGAGACCAGGTAGTTATTTGATAGTCAGAAGGCTCTTTTGTTGAGATTTAATCTCACACTTAAAGTAAATGACTAATATATAATTAAAGTCAGGAAAAATTTGAAGTTCAATTGTTTTGTAATTAAATCATTTTGTGTATTGGGAAGCAGTGTTTATTGAACCTGGCACAAGTACTGTAAAGTCTAGTTTGAGATGGAGTAGCACCTTAGGAAATATGAAAACTTTAAATTTGGAATGTTTTAAGAAGCCTGAAAGACACTTGTTCCAGATGTTGAGTTTAGATATTAACGCTTCATGTTCCCTAGTCCTAATGAACTTTGTCAACCTCTGGCAGACACTGTTTTGGACATATCCCTCAGCTGTTGCAATATATTTCTTGTGGGTTCAATATGAATTTCCCATATTTTGTATTTGCTGAAGATTACAGTTTGGATGTGAAAATGATTCATAATACATGGCAGGTCCTTGGAGATGTTTTTAGCCCCAACGACCTTGGGCTAGCCAGTGGATTCAAAACTACTAAAGACTTTTTTTTTTTGTTTTTCTTTACAGACGCACAAGATCTGTGCTAACCACCTAGTGACAGAGAATATTGACATACAACCTATGAAGAAAAATGATAAAGTCTGGATCTGGGCTGCTCAGGTGTGTATGCTGTCTGGTGTTTTGACACAGTATACCATATCAATTACTTGTCTGTTTTCCAGCTCCTCATTCTATATTCTTTTAGATGCTTTAATTAGTTAGTGATGTCTGTTCATGTCTCGAAGTTCATGAGTTGGAATATCCCTCCGTCCTTACCTAAGTTCTGTGGCAAGAACATCCTTCCCCCCTAAGACTTATAGCAGAAACATCCAAGAGTTTCAGTCTTTAACTAATGTGATTTTTGTTGGCTTCTTTATAAGTACCTTTGGTTTACAAGGTTTGAGTAACATGCTGTTTTATTGTTTTTTCACTACTGGGTGTACACAGCAAACACAACTACAATTTTGTTTTCATCTCCTGCCTCACACTATACTGTATAACATCTAACAAGGAGAGTTGTACATGGAGTAACAGGACACAGTAAGAGCTGCCGACATTGTTTAAAGAATTTTAAAAGTATACTTCCTCATTTTCCACCTCCAGTTATTAATTCAATCATCCTGTATGACAAAGTGAGAGAATGTCACGAACAGTATGTGTTAGCCTCCTAGCATTACATGGGAGTACAGTACTGTATCTATTAAACAATACTACAGGAGTCCAACTCATGTGTTTCCAGAACTTGGTGAATAATGTTGGAACCTTGTGTAAAAGCCAGTTCCATGGCAACCATCATATTACAGTACTATCAGACTTATGATTGTTGCTTTAAATTCTGTGTTGCTGATGTGGCCAGAATATTTCAACTTGTTATACTTGTTGCTATTCTGGTAAATAATTTCTCTATCTCTCTCATTTCCACAACACTGTATTCCCTTATTAAACCTTCAGCATTTCAGGTACAGTAATATCTCTTAGCCGAAATCCCTCAAACCCGGAACTCTCCGATAGCCGGAATTGAAATTTTCCGGAAAATTCCAAGAAAAATTTCCCGATACCCGGAAAATTCTGGGGATGGGGGAGTTTTTTTCCGGGTTTGAGAGATGAAAATCGGGCGCATCATAAAGGGCTAAAAAACATTTCTCCATCATACTTTATTAGAACATAATTTTTTATTTAATTTTTTTACAATTGGCAGGATTTTGCGGACGAGTCACTTCGCATGGAAAAGTTCTGCTGCCGATTTAAGACTGTAGAAATTGCTACCAGTTTCAGAGATGCCTTTGTGAAAGCCAAAGAAATTGCCAGGAATAAGGAAGAGATGGATAAGATACAACAGGTTGGTTTTCATATGTTATTATACAATATTTACAAATTGGTTCCTCTATAATGATTCACTCACTGTTTGATTAACCACAATCGTCAAATACTTTGTCCACACTACTTGGGTTTCAATGAGGTAATTACTTTTGCATATGGCCTTATCTGAATCACAATTGAGCATTTTTCTTTTTTGTACTCTAGCACTTGGTACCATCACTTTTTCATTTGTTTTGACTCGAGACATTTTAATGACATTACACTTAGTAAGAGTCCATAATGCTTTCTGAGTGATGAAAGAGTAATGAGGGCAACATGATTACACCATCAGCTGACTGACATAGGCAAGGTCAGGTGATGATATTTCAAGGTAATTTTTTTTATCTCAAAACCTTTCAGGTAATTGGTTATTTCTGAAAATTGATCTTTGGATTCCTGATACTCAAGTGTATTATTGGTGACTGACAAACTTACTTCATCATCATAGTCATTTTTCCTGCTGTAATTTTACGTTTGTTAAAGAGACTGTTAGGTTGAATCACATCATTCTGTAATTTTGGATCATATTTTGACTTTTAAGGAAGTAAATAAGCCCCCCCAAGAACCAAGTAACCAGACGTTAACAACAGCAACAAAACCAACATCATTAGCAGAGATGTTCAAGCCTACAGCAGGGTCTTGGAGCTGTTCCACCTGTTTAGTATTAAACACACAAGAGAAGACAAAATGTGCAGCTTGTGAAACGCTCAATCCCAATGCACCTAAAGCAAAGGAACCCGTTGAAGAAACTTTAACACCCTTTGGTAAGATATCAATTTGATCATAATTATATACATACTGTATCATCTTATATAATAATAATAATTTTGTCAAGGGAATACCCCACAAAGTTTTCTGAGTGGAATTTGTGTAGTTTAAGGGTTTTTTACTTGGGTGTAGTGTCCTAGTATTCAGTGTGTTTTATCTTTGCTGTCCCTGATTGGCCTACTATCACTTTCTGTTTGGCCAGTACGATATCTCTAAAGTCCCTCCAATGATGTATTTAAGATAGATATATCAGTTTTGGGATAATTTACTGTGCTTTAACTATTGTTTTGGGGTGAAGTTGCTTGGGGAGGGCGGCAATCTTCACTATGAATTTGAAACACATCTCTTGATATCTTGTGATGCATTTTAATGTTTTAGGGTGATGTTGCTCCCTCTGTCATTCTAGAGAAGTTTCTTTTTATCTTCATATACTATATACTTTTCAGCATCTTTCAAGTTCACACCTTCAAGCAAAACTGAGGGAGGAGCCTCAGCTTATCCAGTTGGCTTCAGGTTTGGTGGTACAACACCATTGTCTTCAGTGGTTAAGAGTACCCCAGTGTCCACCTCAACAACAACAGCTAGTTAGTTATCCTTCCACTTGATCCTTTTCTGGCTGAATGTTGGGTGAAAATCATTAATTTTTTTTAATATTACCTTATTTATCATTAAGATATATATTGTCTTTAATGGAGATGCTGTGCAGTGGTCTAATCAGATTTGATTTAGGCCTAATGAGAGCTAATAGGTACGAGATGACACTTTCTGTATGAACGATTTTGTATGTATGTAACGGTAAAAAAAATAATAATAATTATAAAATCATGTATATCTACCAAAAATTGCAAGTAAAAGAATAGTAACTCCTATGGATGTAAAAAAAAAATTAAACTCTTTGTTTTTGATCTTATGATAATTATTATTTTATTTATTTATTTATTTATTTATTTATTTATTTTTTACATTCTGTATGAACGATTGTGTGCTATGTGATAGAGTAAAAAATAAATAAATAAATAAAATTATGTATGTCTTCCCCAAAATATGAGTTGAAAAATATCAATAACACAGCTTGGTCTGGTAGGGGTAGAGCTCGGGTAATGTAGCTACAGGGGCACTTTAACTTAGCGACACACCAATTCCACACAAACATACATACAATCACTTCAAACACGTACTGTACATACACATGCTTTTAATTTTTCTTATTTTATAGCAACATTTCATCTCCATGTAGATGTATGGTAAAATTTATTTTACTATTAAATTTATATTAAGCTATTTTATATGTATATTAATAAATTTTACAAAATGTACAATACAGGTGTTGTTAAGTTAAGGAACCGGCAACTTAGACATTGATGGGTGTTATCTGCAACCATGGAACCTAATGCCCTATTTCCCTTGAGCCTTTAGTCATGCCAACCACAGGGTTTTTTGGGAACCTAATTGCCCCAGTTGGTGAGGGACTACTGTACAGACTGTAATAGGAAAATCTTGCTTGTTTTCCTCAATAATAATAATAATTTTTTTTTTTTTCTCTCGCCACAGTTGGATTTCAATTTGGTGTGAGTTCTGTGAGCATAGTTCCTGTCACGGCCAGCTTCCCTGTTGCCTCCACCTCATCACTTGCCACCGTCACCACTGATTCTCTCAAAGACAGTAGCAAGATGAGTCTCCCCGGCTTTACCTTCACCTCAGCCTCCACCGCCCTGTCCTTCAAGCCAGAGACAACGGAAGGGTCACAGCCGAAGCCTCAGGAGGACAAGAAGAAAGTCTCCATTTTTGCTGAATTTTCTTTTGGCACAAATGCCAATAACACTCCTACTACAGGGTTTGCCTTCAGCACTCCCTCAACTGACATAAAGGAGGAGGAAGATAACACCGGTGAGTGTGAAGACACTATTACTTCTACTGTACTGTTACATATATATATATATATATATATATATATATATATATATATATATATATATATTTAAAATTTTGTTTTTTTGGGGGGGGGGGGATTGGTGTAATTCATTAAACATGTGTTGAAAGTTATTTTGATTTTATAAATACAGTGACCCCTCGGTTAACGAAATTTCGGTTTACGAACTGCCTTCCATAAGGATCTTCAATTCGGTTAACGAATTTCTTACGAACCGACCTCAACATGTTTTCGCTTGCACTGACCGGGCAACCAGCTTTAGTATCAGTCCGCCAATACATTAATCGGTTCTAGGGCTTAAATTCCTTACTATTTTAGTAAATATCAAGAAGTTTATACTATTCAATAATTTTAAAAGTTTAAAATTCAATTTTTTTGTCATTTTAACAATTATTGAACATAATTGAAGGTAAAGTGACTAGTTAAATGCGCAGCATCCAGCCTCTTAACACAGCAAACAGGCGTTAGTCTCTCTCTGTTTTCACTGGAGGTAACATCTTGCTTGAGACTCTCTTCAACTAAATGCTTTTTTTCTGTGTTTCCAAGCAAATTATTGGTCATTTTGAAATATATTTTACATACCGGTATTGACAATATATAATGCAGTGCAGTGTTGATTTAAAGAAAATAATCTTGAATTACACCAAGAGAGCTAAAATTTTATAGGTGAAATGGCGCCATGGGGTGACTTCTTCCACCCCAATGCCTTCTCTTCTTCCTTCTCCTCCACCCCCATTCTAAATCCCATCATCATCATCATCCAGGAGCCTTCTACTTACACACCTCAAAGTAAGTGAATTTTTCTACCATTTTTGTTGAATTTAGGAAATTTTCGGTGAGCTGGAACCAATTACCCAAAAACCCATTGAAACAATGGTTTCGGTTAACGAACTTTTCGGTTAACAAACGACCTTCTGGAACGGATTGAGTTCGTTAACCGAGGGGTCACTGTATATATATTTTGTGCATTTACTGGTAAATACAGTATACAATAGGTAATCATAAGTTCTGGATATGTAATAATATTCATGCATTTTCGTGGGCCATTTACGGTGGACGATAGCTCCCAGGTACTGTACTGTGTGTGTGTGTGTGGATTTTTTAATTTTATTTTTCTCTCTTTCTCGGGGATTAGCCCACCCGGGCACAGGTCACTGACCCACATCAGGGCCTAGGGGGCGAAAATATAATAATAATAAAATTAAAAACAATTACAATAAATAAAATAATAGTAATTATAATAAAAATAAAAACCATAAATAATAAAAAAAATAAATCAAGAGTGAGAAACGATATAGTTTTTATATGTTGTGTTGTCAACAGTAAAAGAAACAATTGAGACCCTGCAGTTGTGTGTAAATGAGGCAGAAACTCATCTCGGCAACCTGGGACTTGTCACAATTTTTGTGGTGCCATATGGCCGCAGGGTCTACCATTAGACAACACATTATGCTTCCAATATCTTCCCAGGTGGTAGTACCTCCCTGTTTGGTAGCTGTCTACTACTTTTTGTGTGTGTGTGATAAGTGATTAAGCAAACTTGTTGGTGGCAACAGTGTATTAAAAAGGATAAAAAAAATAAGTATATGAGATATTGCATTGTGAGTTTTTATGCATGATTTTATTTTTACTAATTTTAGGTGTACCTGCTAGCACTGGAGGCCCGATTGGTGGGGATACATCTGGATCCATGTTAACTTTTGGGAGTGTGGCTGCAACTAGTGCATCTGCTGGTTTGTTCACCACAAAGGTACCACAGGCAGTAAGTGCTTTTATCATGTGTTTTACCTGATGGTGATTCTTATTTATGGAGTACTTCTTACCACTGTCACTAAACCCTCACTCTATTGTTTACTAACTAATGAAGAAGACTTAGGATATTCTTATGTATTGTCCATTGAACAAGCTCCCGCTCCTCCTGCACACTTACTCACACACACACACAAGCAGGGGATGACCAGAATTTTGAGCATATACATGCACTTTTTCACTTTTTTATTCATTCTTCCTGCTGCAAGATACATATTCTGCTAAGGTACTGTCCTCTCATATCAGGGCCCCAAACAACTATCTGGGTTAACCCTGTTGGTTCATACAAGTTGGCATTACCTATCATCAGCACGTCCTTCTCCATTCGTCACTTGATGCCATGATCTTTAATCTTACACACACACACGCACTGCTGCTTCCTGGAAGACCATCTCCTTCTTTCCTTCTGCATCCCTTCCCCCATCCTTCCCTGCTGTCTTGAAATATCTTTCTCATCATCCACCTCTGACTTTGTAACTTTTTTTCATCTGTGTTTCACTTCCTGTGAAATGTTTATTATGCTGATTTCCATACCAATTGTGGAAACCCTGAACTACTCTCTATCCCATTTTGCTATAATCAGGTTTAACTCCTACTGGAATATTGAAGATATTAATGAAACACCCCCTCTTTCTTTCTCTCTCCCATGAATGTGTTTTATTTATTGTTGTTTCATTGCAGTTTGAACCAAAGACACTTTTTGGAATATCTACCGGGTCACCAAGCAAGGATGATAGTGATGACAAAGTAGAAGAGTATGAACCTCAGGTGGATTTCCAGCCTGTGATCCCTATGCCAGACCTGGTTGAGGTCAAAACAGGTAAGTTAGTCAATTATTGTTAATGATGTACACATTTAGAGGGTAAACTGGATTTAGTCTGTTTCCCAGTCCAACCATCTGGTTGTAGATGAGATAGTTTCAACGTGGTAACTCGAGTATTGATTTACCATGAAATATTGTTCTTGGGTAGATGGCTCTGTTTTGGGGTCTGCATCTTTTATACTAGTTAGAGGGTGGAGTGTTTGAATAGTCACGAGCTTGTTATAGTCTGACTGAGATTGATGAAATTCATGGCTGTCAGTCATACTTGTTAGTCTCATATGGCATGTACTCTTGAGATACTAAGTGGGGTTCTTTGTTTGTCACTTGGCCAATGAACAAGTGTTGGTGATGTGTTGTGAGTTACCCCACATCCCTGCTGTCAACAGACACTTTGGCACACTATGATAGTACAGTATCAGTTAATTTTTATTTTATTTTATTTATTTTTTTACAGTGTTCTTATATGGACATACAGTATATTTATTCTTGTATTCTAAAATAAGCAGAACTTTGTGTATATATTCAATACAGGCTAAGGAAGGAGTCTTATCAGTTATGGACACTAAACCAAATGAATAAATGCCATTACACTGGAAGTTGAGATTTAGGTGTCAGAGTGTATGGATTCCCCTTTCCCCATTATAGGTGAGGAAGGAGAAGAGAAGTTATTCTGTGAACGAGCAAAGCTGTACCGATATGACAAAGACAGTAAGGAATGGAAGGAAAGAGGTGTTGGAGAACTGAAAGTGCTGAAAAATAACAGTTCTGGGAAGGTTAGTTATAAATGATAAGTACACTTGAAAATATATATACGTACCTGTATAATTAATATGACTGGTTTTCTAGTGGATATTGCTTCATTAGATCCGGCTGCAGTGTTGCACAATTTCCACATTTTGAGGGTAGAAAATTTTATGACAAATGCAATTTCTAAACTTGAATGAAATACACTCTTATTTTGACAGGTACGTGTGTTGATGCGTCGTGACCAGATCCACAAGGTGTGTGCCAATCACTTCCTCACTGCCGATATGAAGCTCAGTCCCATGAAAGTATCTGACAAAGCATGGATCTGGGCTGCACATGACTATGCTGATCAAGAAATGAAGGAAGAACAGTTTGCAGCCAGGTTCAAGACACAAGAATTGGTGAGTATAGATGGGAAATAATTTTCTCTTTATTGTGAGGAATCTGCAGTATATTACTGACTAACCATCCACATCTAACTATGTGTCTGTGGCTTAAATTGAGAACTGAAAGAGCTTGGTATATGTATGTATTGAGCCCTCATGTCTTTGGGGTTGTAATGTCAAAGTTAAGGGTCCACCTTGTTTAGGTAACTTTAAGTGTTTTAGACAATTAACTTGTGAGCACATATTTAACCTTTAAACTGTGTATTACAAATGTGACTACTACTATGTGGAAAAAAAATATAATTTTTTAATTTTTACCTTATACAATTGTTTTACACATGTTAAACAAAAGGAAAACCAAATACAAGATTTTTCAGTTATGTTCCTGAAAAACTTCTAGTAAATCAGGGTTTACCTGTACAGTACTTCAATTTCTCTCACCCAACTCCAACACTGCACACATCAACTCATACCAGAACTTGCCCTTTATTCCCTCTCTTAACCCCACTTCTGGGGTATATGCCGATATGACACTCATCAGATCTTTGCTAACTTGTATCGTCAGAACCATAATTCTTGCATTTACTGTGCCATTTTTACTTTTAGCGCTTTCTCCACCCTCTCTGATAATCAGGGTCCCTACACCACCTGTTCCAGATTCACCACCCTTCCAGTATATTTTGTATCTATAATTCTTGCCAGGGATTAGTCTTGCTGAACCACCTTTTCACCTCGTTACTTGCACACAACAGACATCAAGTTTTCTACTGCTCAATATCTCCATAATCTCATCTCATCTATCCTCTCATGGTACTTAAATTTAAAATAACAGTTCTGAACCTTATTATTTTGGGTGGGAAATGGTATGAAAGAGTGAAAAAGAGTCCCTGGACATCTTAATATTGATTAATGTTTACGGAGTCAATCTGTTTATAATACTGTATAACTTGGTGTGAGAGTGTTGGTTAAAGTGAGACACTTTGATGTGATGGTGGAGAGTAAATAAGTTGTTTAGCTAGAGTTAATGAACTGTAATGAGCTTTGTTTTAGATATATGAAGGTCATTGTTGCAATAACTATTAGTCTTGGCTTAGTCAAGGTCACTAACCCATAACAATGCTTATTGTACTCTTCACACTTTTCAATCATCATCAATGTTTTATTGATATTTCCATACTTGCATGGGTTCGCTACAATTCCCTGATTGTAGCTGTTGGGTAAAACCAGAACACCATAGCAATCCAAAGGGTGCCAACTACAAAATGCAGCAGAGACCAAGGGATGGGCACGGCTCTAGTGACTTGGTTGCCATCAGGCATGCTGAAAATTTTTTGCAGCGGGTTGCTTTTCCTGGCGCCAACCCACAAGCTGGGAACAGCTGTCACGATAGGGTTGAAACTTATTGAGGCAATCAAAGACTACCTGGCTACCACAACTTTAGTGAAGGTTATGTACTAACTGGAAGCTGGAATAATAATTGTTGACATATTAACTAAAATATCACTTCTTTTTTTCTTCTTCAGGCACTTGCTTTCAAGGAAGCCTTTGAAAAGGCTCAACATTCCCTAAGTACATCAACCACAGCTGAGACAACAGCACCAGTACCACCACCCCAGGATACAGTCACCTCTACAACTAAATCCTTAGCAGATATGTTCAGACCAGCAGCCGGATCTTGGGAATGTGGGGTGTGTTTAGTGCGTAACACAGCAGCGAGCAAGTTGTGTGTTTCATGTTCTTCAAAAAAACCTTGTTCTGAACCTTCTAACGAAGATGTAACAGATGCTACTATTGAGAGTAAGCCAGCATTTAGTTTTAGCATCAGTAAAACACCGTCACAGTCTTCCTCTGGGTTCATGTTTGGCACCGGTGACAGTAAACAAAGTTTCTCTTTTGGTATTCCTCAAACCAGCAAAGCAACAACTGAGACAACTTCTCTGTCAACAATATCTTTCGGAGTCCCAAACAATTCAACACAAGACAGTGCAGCTCCATCTGAGAACAAGCCTGCATTTTCTTTTGGTTGTTCCTATGATCAGTTTAACAAACCATTTAATTTTACTTGGCAACCAATACAAGGAACCACAGCAGGGAGTGTAGATTCATCCAGTTCCAGCACTACATCTACTTTTTCATCATCATCTTTCTCTGCCACTGGGCCAATAGTAATCCCAAAAAGTACTCGTGAAGATCCTACTACACCAACAAAAGATGAAAAGTCGGGATTTGTGTTTGGTAGCCCAGGGAAGTATGAATTCTCTTTTACTGGAATTAAAGCAAAATCTCCAAGGTCAAGAAACACAAGTTATTGTGAATCTGAAGATGGTGTAGTGGAGGAGGATGATGGAGATCACCTTTACTTTGAGGTAAGTAACATTTTTTTATTTTTTTTATTCGGAGTACAGCTCCTCCCCGACTTACAACCTACTCGACTTACAACCACCTGCACTTGCGACCTGCCTCAGTTGTACCAAAATTTTGTCAAATTAGGTTTTTTTTTTTTTTTTTTTTTTTTTTTTTTTTTTTTTTTTGAGTCCCAACGTCAGTACACAGACAAAATTTTCGTTTGTAATTCACTTTAAAATGGCTGGCAAGCGTAAAAATGAGAGTTTTGTGTTGCTGAGAAGAAAAAGAGACACCCACTTTAGATTTCTATGTATTATTTAAGCATTTTCGACTTACAACCATTTGGACTTCGACCTGGATTTGGATCCCTAACCCTGTCGTAAGTCGGGGAGGAGCTGTATATAAAAGAATTGTAGCTTCCAGTTAGTCATCAGAGAATGCAGTGACATTCTTGTGGACAAGTAGCTAAATGCAGAAAGTGGTAAGAACATCTTATTGTGAGAACAGTTCGTACACTGGGTGGGTAGGTAGGTAGTGTAAACAAGTGACAGTAGAGTTTTGCAATTGGAGCACTGAATCCCGAGGTTCCCCCTTTCCAGTGAGTCTGGATATTGCTAAACAAAATTTTGACCTAATGTAAAAAAAAAAAAAAAAAAAAAATCACTAAGCAGAATTATCGTTTAGTGAATTAACGCTAAACAAGGGATACATGTACTGTGTTCTTTTATCAATCCTCATTTTTGTCCTTGACACAAACTTCAATGTCTAGACTTTTTCATTGCACTAATAAAAAATTTGAACTGTTCTAAAGCAATAGAAACACACACACACACACACACACACACACATGTATTCATCCTGATACAGTGGGTTGGGTGGGCTCCTGGGGGTGGCTAGTGAATAATTCAATAGCCAAAAACAGTGACCTATATTCCCATAGCTATAACTGTGTTACTGGTGCAGGGATTTTGCCGTCGTGAAACAGAGGCTTGAGTAGTGTGGCAAGTTATGTCATTGCAACTATCAGGTTACACAAGTGCAGTATAACCGGGAAATGCCTGGGATATCAATATCAGTATGCACTGTCTGTTTGTAAGATATACAGTACTGTATGTGCCATGTCTTTCTCACCTGGGCAGCCTGTGGTGCCCCTTCCGGAGAAAGTGGAGGTAGTGACCGGAGAGGAAGATGAAGACGTCCTATATGTCCACCGTGCTAAGCTGTTCCGTCATGTTGCAGGAGAATGGAAGGAGAGAGGACTTGGTGATATAAAAATCCTCTCCCACAAACAGGTTTGTAAAAAAAAAAAAAAAATCATTCACTCTAGTTTAATTGGTGAGTTTGGTTATTTTTATTATATTGTACAATGTGTCCCTGTTTATTTTTTGTATTTTGTAAAGTAATCATAATTGGAGTACTGTACTATTGTTAGTTAGTTATTTTATTTGTTAATTTTTTATCAACCAGAATGGTAAAATACGGCTGCTGATGCGACGGGAACAAGTTCATAAACTGTGTCTGAACCACACACTCAATATAGACATTGAATTTCGCAAGAAAGATGACAAAACCTACTACTGGGCTGCAGTGGATTATACTGAAAGTACTCCTCAGAATGAAACATTTGCTGTTCGGTTCAAGACTCCTGAAATTGCTCTAGATTTCATTAAAGCAGTGAATGATGCCAAGGTAAGCTTTTCTATCCTCATGTGTTGAATAGGCTGATTATTACAGACATTTTAGCCCAGTAAAAACAGAGCCAAACTTTGCTAAATCATTTTGTGTTCCTGTGTGGAATATTTTTATTAGTGGTTTTACTACTTTCATTTCATTTTACGCTCCTGTCTTGCATCATCATCCTAATGTTGTAGAGCAACATTTAATTGTCTTAGGTTATAGCAAATAAACACTTGATAATGACAAATTTAAGGCTGTAGACGTCAGCTGATCACCTGCACCTGACAGTGCAACGGCCACAAGAAACCTTCACTTGATCTCATTCTAGCCACCACCTTCATCATTATAGGTTGACTTCTTATTATGCACATACCCCTCGCCTATTATTGTTAAAATATATTGATTGTAACATGGTATTGTTGAGGTATATTTAATTATCATAGATAAAAGAAAAACAGTAAAGCTGCTTCCTCAGTCTGCCCAGTTTGTTATGATACTGAGTGTGAACTCATTAATGACCAGACTTGGTCAACACTGGCACAGGTATAGACATATTTTGGAGCCAGTACTTGCCAGTATATACGGAACTGTACTACAATAAATATATCTTCCAATATTATTGACTGTACAGTACTGTAAGATGTTGTGAATATCATCACAGCTAACCCATGTAGTAGTGTAAAACTAAACATGGGTTTGCAGCATATGGGGGGGGGGGGGGGGTACTGTTCTGGTTGTTACTCAGCTTTATGAAATATGACTCAATAGGTTACCTGTAACATTAAGATAGGTCAGGTGATATCTTCATTGCCCTTTGATATTTTAGGTAAAATTGGGAGGATCACCTGTGGAACTCCCAGCAACTACCATATCCTCTCCAGTGAAATTGGAGGACAACACGAGAGAAAAATCTCCCAAAACACCGGCAATGCCCACACCCTCACAGTTTACCCCACCAGATTCTACCACTCCAATAACTTCAGCCTCTACAAAGCCAGCTGGGTTATTTTTTGAAGGAACACCTGGAAAATCTACTTTAGGGGGTAAGATCTTACAATATCAACTGTATGGGAGCATTATAAGACACCAGTTAAAGCAAGCTCCCTCCATAAGTGTTTTTTATTATAATTTAATCTTAGTTCTTTTGCTCCATCGCTAATTATTACAATTTTATTTCTTTTGCATTTGACTTTCATTACTTCACTTGGGATTTTTTTTTTTTTTTTTTTTTTTTTTTCCTCTAGCAATCCTTTCCACACCTTACAACAGTTTTCCCCTCACTGCATACCACACCACTTTTAATCACCAACACTAATTCCATCATTTCAAAAGAAATTATACCTCACCTAAGGTCTAACCAAGTGCTCCAAGTCAGATGACATGATGGCAGTAGTAGACAATACTCTTGTGCTGCCATCTAGTTAGTGGGGGGAAACTTTACTTGGAAACAGGCTGCAAGGAACCATATAGCACAGAGAGCTGCCATTATGCAATCACAGATAACACACAAGTGTGGAAAATGGTGATTAGTAATTACGACTCAAATTGTGCTACATACAATAAAGAAACATATATATATATATATATATATATATATATATATATATATATATACTGAGAATATTTTATTCCTTTTCAGGATCTCCTGGCAACTTATTTGGAGGAATGTCTACTCCCACAATAATTTGGGGGACAGTAACCTCCACACCCTCAATATTTGGGGGGACAGTGACCCCCACACCCTCAATATTTGGGGGGACAGTGACCCCCACACCCTCAATATTTGGGGGAGCAGTAACCCCCACCCCTACAACATTTGGAGGAACACCAATATTTGGTGTAAGCAGCAGCAACACTGCTCCCACTTTCAGTGCCAATGTGTCGACCAACTTCACATTGAAGACACCTACACAGCTGGGTACTCCCAGCGCATCCACAGTCAGTCATGGAGCCGGGGGATCCTCATGTAAGTTTGATCATATTCTTAAGAAATTTTAAAGCTCTTGCATACTTCAGTTGGCTTTCATAATTGTGATTGAGGTGTAGCTTGAGGCTCTATCAAAATTCTCTTTCTTTGTCATTATGTTGCCTTGTGCATAAATTTCAGCTCGCATTCAAAGTAAACTTCTATATTATATTTATATATAGTATATATAAAATAGAAGTTTATATATATATATAGCTGAAGTTCTCATATTCGGACAGAAGGCTCTCTCTCCTGTGTGTACTGACCCGTGCCTTTTAGGAATTAATGAAGCAGGAGACGCTCGCTCCAGGCCTGTACCTGTACAGTACTGCGAAACCGCAGTGTAAAAAAATACTCCGAGCGTTCTAGAATTTTTTCATTTGACGAGCATATTTGTTTGTGCATCAGTTGTGGTGCATCTGTGGTAGGGGCTGGAAGTGCCTGTGATTATTTTTGTCAGATACAGGGAAACTGAAGCGTGAAAATACACGCCCCTCTGAACGCATGCCTTCTTCCACACGGGACAAAAACACTTGCGAGAAGTAGGCCCAAGTATTCCCGACTTAATGAACGTTTGTGTGTGGATTTGGCAGGTCACCAATTTAGATGTCCCCATGGGTACATCACCTTACCTCTCCTCCTGGCACGTGAAGCTGTGTTGTCTTATTTTCAACCCGTAATTTCTAGTATATACTGTATGTATTTTTATTAATTTTCTTTTACTCTGTTACATGCACACACAGTTGTTCATACAGAATGTGCAAAAAAAAAAGGGTAAAAAACTTAGAAAATACACATTTCTTACTTTGCAGTAGTTAGTGTCCGATTGTGAGAGGGAAGTGCAGTGTCAGGGTGGTGGTAGTGGTGAAAAGTGACCCATGTGCGGTGTGGGTGATATCCTCCCTTACTGTGTTACCTTATTGTTATTTTTCAACTCGTATTTTGGGAAGATATACTTTTTTTATTACTTAATTTATTTATTTATTTTACTTAAGTACAAGCACACAATCTTCATACAGAATGTGAAAAAAAAGGATTCATCATAAGGTCAAAAACATAAAGGCATTAAATATTTATTTCATGTGTGAGAATGAAGGAGGGAGGGAGTGGCATGTCCCTCATGAGTCATGTAATTGACAAGATTGCCAAATAATCGAAAAACATACAGTATGGTGAAAGTTGCCATCTGAGAATACATCCCCCCCCCCCCCCCTTTACATTAATTCTTATGGGGAAAATTGACCCAATATTTGCAATTTTGTTATTAGCAATGACATTTAGAAACAAATCCATTGTGATAGCCGGTGTATTTCTGTGTGTGTGTGTATACAGTGGTCCCTCGGTTAACGAGCACAATCCATTCCAGCAGGTTGCTCGTTAACCGAAACCATTGTTTCAATGGGTTTTGGGGTAATTGGTTCCAGCTCACCGAAAATTGCCTAAATTCAACAAAAAAGGTAGAAAAGTACACTTACTTTGAGGTGTGTATGTAGAAGGCTCCTGGATGATGATGGGAATTAGAATGGGGGTGGAGGAGAAGGAAGAAGAGAAGGCATTGGGGTGGAAGAGAAGTCACCCCATGGTACCATTTCACCCATAAAATTTTAGTTCTCTTGGTGTAATTCAAGATTATTTTCTTAAAGTCAACACTGCACTGCATTATATATTGTCAATATATAAAATAAATTTCAAAATGACCTATAATTTGCTTGCAAACACAGAAAAAAAGCATTTACTTGAAGAGAGTCTCAAGCAAGATGTTACCTCCACTGAAAAGACACAAAAACTGACGCCTGTATGCTGTGTTGGCAGGCTGGATGGCGTGCCAAAATAGTGACCTTACCTTCAATTATGTTCAATAATTGTTAAAATGACTAAAATATTTAATATTAAACTTTTAAAATTATTGAATAGTATAAACTTCTTGATATTTACTAAAAGGGTAAGGAATTTAAGCCCTAGAACCGATTACTGTATTGGCGGACAAATACTACAGCTGGTGGACCGCCAAATGCAAGCTAAAACATGTGGAGGTCGGCTCGTAAGAAACTCGTTAACCGAATTTAAGAATCTAATGGAAGGTAATCGTTAACCGAGGGACCACTGTGTATATATATATATATATATCTATATATATATATATATATCTATATATATATATATATATCTATATATATATATATATATATCTATATATATATATATATATCTATATATGCAAGTAAATCACTGTAGGTGCGCGTGATCTAGGTATATGCTGATAACCACCAGGAAAGAAGAAAACACGAAGTTCCCAAGCGCTTTCGTGTAATTCACATCTTCAGGGGTGAGTACAGACTAGTCTGTACTCACCCCTGAAGATGTGAATTACACGAAAGCGCTTGGGAACTTCGTGTTTTCTTCTTTCCTGGTGGTTATCAGCATATATCTATATATATATATATATATCTATATATATATATATATATATATATATATATATATATAGATATATATATATATATACATATATACATATATACATATACATATATACATATACACAGGTACTCCCCGACTTACGACCGACTCAACTTACGTCCACTCGCACTTACGACCTGCCTCAGTCGTACCAAAATTTGGTCCAATTGTGTATTTTTGAGTCCCAAAGTCAGTATACAGACAAAATTTTCATGTGTAATTCACTTTAAAATGGCTGGCAAGCTTAAAAGTGAGTGTTTTGTGGTGCTGAGAAGAAAAAGAGACACCCATTTTCGATTTCTATGTGTTATTTAAGTATTTCCGACTTACGACCTGGATGTCGGCCCCTAGCCCTGTCGCAAGTCGGGGAGCAGCTGTATATGGTGTAAGATACTCACATAAGTAGTTACAGTATTACATAGCTCTTATGTGTAGAGACTTGTTGTATTAGTGGAGAGTTGGTTCTTTTCATAAAACTTTGTGAAACAACAATGAAAACATGCACAGAGGAGTCATGCTATACTTTATTTGTTATAGTGTTTGGGGGAGCAACCTCAACATCCACAGCCACAAGAAGTTCATTTAGCTTTGGGGATAGATTCTCGTCTGAGCCCGACTCCTCTGGTAAGGAACGTAATCTTGTGGTGTAGCATTTAAAAAGCTTGGGTTGCTCTGGCATGAAACTTTAGTACTGAGCTTTGTCTGTGTGTCTTGACTGTCTCGCCTCAATTTTATACATGTACATATTACACACAAACCACCGCACACTTCACACTGTGCTGCTCAACAAGGGTTTCCTATGGACTGGGATAAACTCGACCAAGGATTCACGCCTACCACCATGGTCTGTTGGTTTCCATGGTTTGATTCTACTTTTTTTTTTCTTTTTTTTTTTTTTTACAAAATATTGTGTGGCTGAAAATCTTATGTGTGGTGGAGGGTTGTGGTTGGCTAGCATTTGTGCGTGGAGGGACTAGCACAGAGCATTGAGATGATGTGAATGGATTATGCACCTGGTATGTTTCTTACTAATCTTCTCATTTCCAAGTATTTAAAATTTCATTTTATTCTTAATACTTTTTAGTTTTCTAATTTTGTGTGTCAAATCTTTTTGCCTGAAGACTTGACGTCAGCTGTTCACTTGTGTCTGGCAGCAGGCAGCTAGTGTTACCATAGAAACAGATGCACCATCCCCCAAACACTTAACAACCATCTCCATCATCACCCTCTTTCATTCTTTCACTGATGAAAAGATGGATTCCCCTCGTCAGAAGCAGAGCTATGCATTATCACAGACAGTTCCCGGCAACACTGCTTACCACCATCACTGTTCTCTCATAACTTCCATGATCGCTCATACCACTAATTAATAAAAAATTATGATACAGAGCAATCGTTCATGCATATATTATTGATTAAATAATACAAGCACAAACAAAATGTTTCCCAACACCTAAATTAAAGTAGGAAATAAAGTTTTTGGAATACATGTCATATTACACTGTAGTTTAATGACCCCAATTAAAGCTGATTCAGTTAGAGATCTATTATCTAGGAAGCTCTCTGGAGCTCCAAATGGGGTATTGCTGTACTAGACTGTACTAGAAACGAGTTCAGTCCAGATTGAATAGTATCCGAATTAAGCGATGTCCAGATTTGCGATGTTTGTCTGTTTACAGTATATAATATTGAACTCTATCTATGTCAACAATATGGTAGCCAGTGTGATCTGTCCTCTGCTGTGCAATTGTGCTGGCATTGTATTATAGTTCTCACTTGGTGTGTTGTTGCTTTGTATTAACACTAAGTTTTCTGGCATTGCCACTATGTTTTTTGGTGGCAGGCTCTCCACATGCATGGGTTTGGCACATGCAAGCATCTGTAATTATTAGTTGGTTACAAATTGATATATTGCATAAATGTGTCAGATATGATGGAGCGTAGTGTACATTTATATGCAGTATTCTTTCAAGTCCAGGAAGAGTACTGTATATAAGTATTTAATTGTATTTTTGCGAATGTAAAAGGTTTTTGATTACATAAGAGAGGGTATATAAGATTTGTAGTATTTAGATGTCATGAACCATTGATACAGTAATGTTTGAGTATTGTAAAACATGGTCCTGACTTTGTTATATGCAAATGTTTCTTTTTGTTCTCCTATTATTAGTTAAACTGGTATGTGTTGAGTTGGCATCTTAAGAGTTTGTGCTAGGAGTCAAGTTTGTAGCCTTCACTAATCCACATCCTGCCTATTGTTATCATCCGTCCAAGATCGTGATGGACAACCTCTAATTTGTTTGGCCTTCACCTTTCCCTGCACGATGATTCTCTATACTGTACTGTTCTTTCTCGTCATGTTACCTACAACATCAATTCTGTGTTGATCTTGTTCAAAACCCACTGGTTTGTTCTTCGGACCACCTATGATGCTCACAATATCCTGCAGTAGCACCGTATTTCAAGGGTGTTTATTTTGTTCTTGTCAAACCCTGTAAACTGATGAGTGTACTGTACACCATCACCAGGGTATCCTCTTCTAACTTCGCTTGCATTATAACCAGGTAGGACTGTCCAGAGTTAAGTGGTCATGTAATGTACATCACCAAGCATGTGGTGTCTTCTCACCTCAGGGGTGGTGTTAGTTTGTGGTTTAATCTGGACAACTTTTGGTTTGCTTGTAGTGGTACTTAACTATGGCTAATACAGTATGTGAAGTGACACATACACACATTGCTAAACTTTATTAAGAATGGTTATGAAGATTATTGCTGGATAGTTTTTAAGACCTCATTGTAAGCACTAAATGTAAACAATATTGCATGCAACCAGTGATTGACACACCATTCATAACGCTTTACGAGCATCATGTGTTTACTTAATTGTTCTTATCACTAATTTTCTCTTGTTAAGATTTTGCTATAATATTTACAGTATTAAGAATATTTTTAAATACTTTAAAAGTTGTGTGGAAATGTAATAATACCCTGTACCTATACTGTACAGTATATGGTACTTTTTATTTTTTTATTACACCTGTATAATTATGTAATTTTTTTATTTATTCTTTGTTTTATTATATATTTTTTATTTTATTAAAGATACAATAGAAGTAGTGTATGAGAAAAAGGCGACACCAGAACAAATAGAAATGGCACGAAAACTGAAGCTGCCAGACAACTTTTATCTGTATGAAGATGCTCCAGGGTGCCCAGGATGTCGGGGCTGTGAAGATGACAGAGACGAGGTAGAAAAGGTGAGCACTATGGTAAAGATGATAAATTCCAATGACAGGTTGGCAGAGTAAGTCATCCTCGTGCTGTGGTGTACAAGACTTTACTTCTGTCAGTGACTTTCGAGGAAAACATTTTAATATATTTTATTGTAGTGAACGTAAATTTGGTCTTAAAAAGAATCAATTTGAACTTACAATACTAGGTGAGTTAATTTGAGTTTAAGGAAACCGAATTAAATCAGACCTCTGCCAGTAAGAATATTTTGGGCTTTTATAATTGGGTTTAAGTAAAGAGTTAGACTAAAACATCTCCCTTGAATTGAGGTCTCTGCTCATACAGTTTCCTTACAGTTTATTGAATTCGAGATTATGAATTCCACGCTGAGAAAATAATGTTTGTGTAACTATAAATAAGGTTTTGTTGTGAAGTTTCTCTTGTGAACAGTTTTGCTTAACATGTATTTCATTACCTTTATTATTATTATTGTTGTTATTGTTGAAAAAAAAACATTGGTTTTACTTTAGATTTATGTTGCAAGCTTCAACCATAATAAACTCTTTATGTGATTCTGTAAGACATTTTTTTATATCCGTAGGACAAACAAGAAACCACTGCAGACAGCTCAACTTTAACGTTCAGTAGTGTTACGACATCCTTCTCCTCTCCCACCTTATTTGGCAGTTTACCATCAAATTCCCTGAGTACATTTGGCAGAGGCAATGCCAGTAGTAGTCCCAGCGTGTCTGAAACTACTGCTACAAGTGCTCAGGGTGTGTTTGGCATCAGTTCAGTGTTTAACAAGAGCAATACTCCAAGGAGTACAACAACTAGTATTTTTAACACCGCTCCTAGTACGACGACTGGTATGTTTGGACTTAACACCACTCCTAGTACGACGACTAGTATGTTTGGACTTAACACCACTCCTAGTACAACGACTGGTATGTTTGGACTTAGCACCACTCCTAGTACGACGACTATTATTTTTGGATTTAACACCATTCCTAGTAGTACAACCACTAGTATTTTCGGATCCAACACCACTCCTAGTACGACTAGTATTTTGGGATCCAACACCACTCCTAGTCTGACAACTAATATTTTGGGATCTAATGCCACTTCTAGTACGACAACTAGTATGTTTGGGCTTAACACCACTCCTAGTACGACAACTAAAATTTTGGGACTCAACGCCACTCCTAGTACGACGACTAGTATTTTGGGACTCAACGCCACTCCTAGTATGACAACTAGTATTTTGGGACCTAGCACCACTGCTAGTACTGTAGATCCTTTTGGGACTACAGCTGCCACTCTCTTTGGTAACAAGCCCACGGTGTCTACAGGACTATTTAGCTCTCCATTCAATACCACCGCTGGCGTCACAACCACTGAAAGTACGGACACCACAAGCAGTGCAGTGGAGACACCCTCGGGGGGAGGACTCTTCTCGGACAATAACACTTCAGCGGTATCATTTGGTGACCTGGCTGCTAGAGCTCCTGACACCAATTTTGGCGAGAGCGGTGAGTTTCTTGTTACTCAGTAGTATGTTAAGTTGGTCTTATTACCTGCTGATCATTGTAAATATTTAATCACATGAGTTGTTTAGTTAACCATTGAATTTATTTTAATTCCATATTGTAGAGGAAAGGGAAGGGATAATGGATGTATGAACTCCATAGATGAATAAGTATGGTTAGCAAAGTTATTAAGGTGGATGGGAGGGTTTTAATTGATCTTGATGTTAAGCTAGCAAAAGCTCATAGTGGTATGATTAGAATGTTTAATGAAGCTTTTTTAACATTGTTGCAGCTGCTTAATAGTGCTAAGTCATATTTGATCCTCAGTGAGTTGTGGAGATGTTTTGAAAAAATAAATATCTTTTATTGCCTTGGAAAAGGAGTTTGGAAACTCCTGACACTTCATGCTTTATATTTATGCTCACTTCATATCAAAATTATGTGGAAGAGTGTTGCAAGACAAATTTAAAAAGCAACAGGAAAGGGCCAACAACAAGCAGGTTTACTTACACACACACACACACACACATTTCAAAATAAACCAGTGTTCATTACTATTTCAGGTCCAACCAAAAATCTGACTTGGCAATTAAAAGCCGAGCCAGTGTTTGGTAAATCACCAAAGAAGACAAGTGATGAGGAAGATGGGGCAGATAATTCTGATGCCCATGATCCACACTTTGAACCCATTGTGCCATTGCCAGACCTAGTAGAGGTTAGTAATCAAGACATCACATTTTCCCAGTTTGAAGAGAACATCTTACTTTGGGTAAAACCCAAGATGTGTACAGATATCATATTTTATTTCTATTTATATTGTATTTCACTGATAATTTGAATGTGTTTCTTATATAATAGGTGAAGACAGGAGAGGAGGACATGGAAGTGATCTTCTCTAACCGTGCAAAACTTTATCGATACGATGGACCTTCAAAGCAGTGGAAAGAGAGAGGTGTTGGAAATTTTAAAATTCTCTTGGATCGGGAAAATAACAAATACAGACTGCTGCAGAGGAGAGAGCTGGTATGTCACCCTTGTATTATTCTGCTTAAATCTTGGTGTTGGGATATAATAACTTGTTCCCCAAGCAATGAATGACTGTCATTATTTATTTACGAAACTATTAATTGTGTTGCTAGAAAATTTCTTTGTTTTAAAATTCAGTACTTATAAAGCTACTAGATGTATCAGATGTCTACTGGCTCCAGAAGTATCTTACGGTGGGGTCCGATAACATTGTGAATCACTTTTTGTCTCGGTAGGGTTGTCAAAATATTTTGTTGTCATAGTATATCACAGAAGATCATAAAGATACATTTTGGAGCGAGTTGTCATGGTGTGAAGAGGACTGTAATCAGATGGTTCTTGATGGTCAATAGATCCATCTATAAGCTAGTTACTGTATATTTATTTATTTTTGCTTTTTACTTTTTCTCCTGCAGGTACACAAGACATGTTGCAATCAATACCTTAAATCCACCCTAGAGTTACAACCTTTACAGAATTCAGAAAATTCCTGGTGCTGGTCTGGTAGAGACTATTCAGAAAATTTACAAGGAACTGATGAACTACTAGCAATTAAGTTTAAGGTATGCTGTAATACTGTTTTGATCTTAATGGGGATAGTACATGCTACAGTATATGTTCTGTATTCAGACACCCCCCCCCCCCCTTTTTTTTATTACTAGTGTTATTATATCATTTAACATTGTTTGGTACAATTATTGAGCATTTTGTGGTGTATTTTCCCATTGAAATTGGTTAAAGTATATGTGTCAACACTTTTCATGTTACTTTTTTTTTGCCTAATACTGTAAGTGTTAATGAGTAACAACTCTACACTTATGCAAGTTGCTGCCTGTCATCTTGTAACTTTTTCAGAAAGGAAAATGGTCATTTGGATGGGTTTTACATTATGCTGATCCACTATTTTGCACACTATATTTCCAGAATAAAGAATTAGCTGTGGAATTTAGCAATAAGGTTGCCGAGTGCCAGATGAAGTTAAGACTTCACGATGATTTGTCGTGTTCCTCAAATTCTGTGAAACCAACGGGTGTTGATGAAGAGGATGGAGTGGATGATGATGATGAAGATGATGATGAGGATGATGAAGAGGAGGATGGAGTAGATGATAAAAATGAAGAGAAAGAGGATGTTGAACATGAAGATGAGGATACAGTAATTTTTAAAAAAAATTGTGCTATGTATATACAGGAAAATGATTCCTGGCAAGTAAGTGTTATTTTTGGTAACCTGTTGATCTACCTTACTGTATTTCTTTTTGATAATTTATTTATTTTGCATAACATAAATTCAATTGAGTGCTTTATTTGTGTATCCACAGGTGAAGTATTAATTATGCAATTGTTTATTGTGTAAACCTGTTGCATCAGTTACTGTTTATTACTATAATGATAATTGAGGCTTCGTCTAAGGAAGGGCCAAATATGCACTTGTGAGATTTTGGTATTCACATATTCTCCATATTCTCTGATAAGTTCTCCTTCAATTTATGTGTCTGGAAAACTGTAGTTGAAGTGGGTCGTCTTTGTTACCTCCGTGAGTTGCAACCATGCCTTGCCAGTTGTTTCCACCCTGTGGGTTGCTGTTAGGAAGAACATCCAGCTTTGAAATTTGCCTCAGTATGGCCAATAGCAACCAGGTCATCAAAGATGTACCCATCCCTAGGCTCCTTATGCAATTTTTTGAGTTGTCATCATGGGTTTGTAATGGTGAGTTGGGGGGGGGGGGTTATGTTCTGGTTTTACCCAACAGCTGCCATCAGGTAATTGCAGCTAACCCACACAAGCATAGAAATTGGCAGTCAAATTTTGATGATGAGATTTGGGTGGAGGGCTGTGAGTTTTGGTAAGGAAAAGGCATATAATTGGTGTCATTGACTCTCAGCCAATCAGCACACACTATCATCAGGTGGATGCCTTACCCATACCTCAGTCTCCTGTTCTATGCTCAGTGATAGAATCTCTGGTTTTAATATTTTGAGTTCCAAGTGGAATATTGCATTATTACCATAGTTGATAAAGTACCTGAACCTTCTTCTATGAACTCATTGCTGTTTTATGCTAAAAAATGTCTCAGAAAATGAAGATTGGTGTCAAAATAAAAGGGGGGGGGGGGATCTGTGTTAGTTGTACACCACTGATTATTAAGGAAAACAATTGTTGCTGCACAAGACAGTGATGGCTTTATAAATAATGATATTTTGTGGCAAGGAATAGTAGGCTCAAGTGCCTCAAGATACTATCTTTGATTATAGTAATAACAATAGTTGGTCTTTTGTTTCTCAAAGGTGCCAGTTCTTCTAAAGAATTCACTAGTGCCCCCACACTCCAGTAGCTGTGTATGTCCCTCCCACACTCCAGTAACTGTGTATATCCCTCCCACACTCCAGTAACTGTGTATATCCCTCCCACACTCCAGTAGCTGTGTATGTCCCTCCCACACTCCAGTAACTGTGTATATCCCTCCCACACTCCAGTAACTGTGTATATCCCTCCCACACTCCAGTAACTGTGTATATCCCTCCCACACTCCAGTAACTGTGTATATCCCTCCCACACTCCAGTAACTGTGTATGTCCCTCCCACACTCCAGTAACTGTGTATATCCCTCCCACACTCCAGTAACTGTGTATATCCCTCCCACACTCCAGTGACTGTGTATATCACCTCCACTCACTATAAACTTCAAACTGACAAAACAAAACTTAATTGATCTAAGTAAGTTAAGCTGTGGTGTAGCACTCTAGTTAAGGTTGGCACTATTGATGATACTGGATAACTACACTGGCCTGTCAATGCTTCATAAGTTTACTCGTTCATGGTTTGCTGTGTTTTATCAAGCTTCCATTTCTTTTCTTTATATAACTCTGCTAAAGTGTACAGTATACCTATTTGTTTAATAAAAAAAATCCTCTGTTACTAAGTATATGTGAAATAAAACTCGAGTAATTAGGTCGATACTGATTAATATTTCTTATATGCAGGAACTAGCTGTGGGAGACTTGTGCATCACGTGCCCCAACAATAATGGTGATGGTGGGGCACGCATCATCATGACAACAGGTAGCGGGGATTTTGTAGTAGAGGACACACTCACCAGATACTCGACAATGAAGAAGGAATGTTACGCAGCCACGTGGACATCATCAAAATCAGAATTAGTTGTTGCTACGTCATATCAGGTTGTCTTTTCATCTTCCAGTGATCTAGATGAGTTTGAAACTGCTTTTAGTAAGGCCAGTGCTTACTGTATCTGAAACTGTTCTTAGATAGTGTTTGTCCTCTGGTTTTCTCATTTGATATTAAAACATGATTAGAATGTACTTAGCAATACTAGATGCTATTTATGTACTATAGTCATTTCTCCATCTCTTTTATTTCAATTAATGATGCCGTTAGGATATGCCCCATCATAAGAACTGCTTCAAAATATTAATTCATTTATTAGGCGAGATTTGAACTGTTGTAAAATATGCATGAAGAATGTGCTTTTAAATTTTATAGAAAATAGAAGATATGGGTTTTGTCAAGTCTAATTTGTATTCGGATGTGAATAAAGATTATTGTGCACTTTAATTTTATAGAAGAAATTGGGATTTTTGAAGTCCGGTATGATTTAGACTCAATATTTTTTTACAATTTTTTTTTTATGTTTAGGCTCTTTTATTTTCATGTGTACTACATTTCTTTATATATTTGTAAAAAATGTAACATGTTTGTTAGCTCTAATTTGAATGTTATTAAAAGAGGTTACCACCGAAGATTTGAGTTAAGTAATAGGTAGTAACTGTGTCAATTACGGATAATGTTAGGATTAAATATCTTTGTGAAAAATAAATCGCTAAAACAATGAAAGTTTTCTTGTATAATTTTATTATATAAGACACTTAATTTATCCTCAGTCTTGTCACACTTCCCCTCTGGGCAGCTTCCCTCTTTGAGCCTGTCCACCCTTTTCTCTATTATTATGATATTCTTATTTGTTTTCTCATCTCCTCTTTTATGTATTTTTTCAGTGTTAGTGATAACTGCAGTGACAATTTTGGTATCACTGATGGTGTCACTATATTGGTTATCACTGCTAGTCATGATTACTCTAGTCCCATTATATTTAATTTGGAAATGCCATAAATTCTTTGTTACTGGTATAATACTTGGATGGGCACTTATCATCTGTGTACAGTACCAGAATTAGTGGTCTATCAGTCAGGTGCAGATCATATACCTCTGTATGTTCAGCCTCTTACATCTCAGTCAGTTAATGTCAAAATTTTAAAGAAACTGCCAAGCTCATTCAGATGCAAATCTG
The DNA here is from genome assembly GCA_958450375.1 of Homarus gammarus. NCBI lineage: Eukaryota > Metazoa > Arthropoda > Malacostraca > Decapoda > Nephropidae > Homarus > Homarus gammarus. The sequence continues at coordinate 254,773 of CAUDMG010000916.1, forward strand.
CCATTCTGAGGAGGTTCAACACAGGACACTGCAGTCACTGCCACTGACAAGATAAGGGATAGGAGTTATATTCCATAGTAGGAACAAATGAAAGATATTATGGGTCTGAGCTTTGGTAACATTAAACAACACTTAGACTTACATTTCTGCTCCCTTCTTCAAGTTTCTTGGTCAGCTATCATCTCGGCTCTCCCACCGACTTCACTCCTTCCATAATTCCACTGCATTCCAATCGCATATATTAAAACTGGTCACTGGCGGTAGTGGAGAGTGTAATGACACCATTCCAAACCTTCCCTGGCTTACAAAGCCAGAGTTCGCTTAACTGCTGCTGTCACCATGTAACCAGGGTTGGGTTTACATTCTCTGTGCCCCTTAGTCAAGTTTTCAGAGCTACCTTCCACCCGGGGAAAGAACAGAACTTGTAGTACATGATAAGACTTACAGACCCCCAAAATTTAAAAGAAATGCATGTGGGATCAAGGCATTTTGAAAATGGTAAAAGTATTGCAAATTTTGAGTCTATACCTTGACACATGAAGATTATGGTATTAAAATTGATGGTCAAAATTATAATAGTTCCTCTAGTAAAACTTAAGTTGACTTGAAAGCTGCCACTATCTATTACCACTTAATGTTATTTTTTGGATAAATGTCATCTTTAATGTTTATTACTTTTTAATTTAAGGGAGTTAGAGTGCCTACCAGTGGTGAAGGGGATGAAGTAAAGTTAAGAAAGATGCTGTTGGCCCTCCAAAGGACTACAGGATGTGTACAACTTCTGAGATGATAAACAGACAGCAGATGCCCTGGCTAATTATTACAGTACTTTTCATCAGTGTTTTCACAGACATTGAATAACATGTCGGTACCTAGGAGATAACGAGCAAAGATGGCATCATCGAAAAGAAAATAGCCATCCCCTCAAAAAATAAAAGTTATACAGAGTCTTGTGCTTGGCCTCATTGTCTACACTTATATCAATTATTTGCTGTGTGTACTGTGTTAGGAATCCTTAAGAAGGCATCATATGGGGAAAAATTATATACTTCCCGAATAATACCGAGTTGTATAAACTTCTTAAGGTACAGTAAACACAAACGTGAAGCGACTCTGAACAGCGTTTATGTTATTTAAATTTAGGGTATGTGTGTCATTGTCGTGAAGTTGAACAAGATAATACTGTACGTAGTATATAAAGCTTCCGTCAGATCATATCTCAAGAACATAGTTGTTGCGATGCTGACTCAACTTGAGCAAAGAACTGCTATCCAGATGAATTATGACCTAGTTGTAGTTGTTATATTCCCGTATTTGTATAAATGATCACAAAATTAAATGGGAAACATGAACAATTAAATAAGAAAATAAGACGAAAGTTATAAAATAGCCATGTTCTTTGTCTTCATGTACAGTAGTTTCATCATATGGATTTGGTCGTCCAGTCTGCAAAATAACCATTGTTATAAATATATCACTAACAAATACTTGTAAACCTTTTATATTAAATGTTTATATCAGACAATGCGAACACAATCTAGCATAGAGATCCTATAATATATTTCTTCTAGTCAGGATAGGATTCGATGTTTTAATAAATGAAAAAAAAAATCACACACACACATATATATATATATATATATATATATATATATATACAGTCGTGGTACTATCTTTAACATTAAGGTTTTTGCATCAAGCCTCGGTATTGTTCCTCGACTGACACAAAGATGAGAGAAAACGGATTTTCGGTTTTCTTTGACGAGTCTGACATATAACTTACAAAGGACTGTGATAACATGACTCAAATTTTTCTCAATTCACTCTGTGAATATTCAGATACTTACTACATACAACATTTCTGTACAGTAACTAATGGTCCAGAATATTCAATGATATCCTTTAAGATTAAAAACTACGACGATAAAAGTGGATCTAAAAATCCTAAATAGATATATGTGTTAGTGCTATTTACGCGGAAAGGTGCCCTTTATATTGATTTATATGAAAATTTGATATTTGTAAAACTATTGAACAAGTTAAATTCACAAAACACAAGTGATAAGCGTTAAGGATTAGTTCAAACAAGTAATTTCCACGGCAACAACTGGCAATGAGTTTATTTCTTCTAATGTCGCCTATAAACTGTTATAATACATAATCACACATGGAATATTAATCAAACACTGAATATATGGTATTAAATAGATATAGGACACCTGGAAAGTGTTGGGGAGTGGGAAAAAGTTTTTTCAAAAGCTACAGCTGACAACGCGTTCATCCTACTCCTGACGTCACTGGGACTGGATCTCTCAGTAGTATGTTGATCATGGTGAAGACTGAACGGGTGTGTGGTGGATTTTAGTGTAAATTTTAGTGTAAATATTGGACTATATGTTGAATCCTAAGGAATTTATCAGTGCCTATAAACATGGGATTATGGAGCTACACAGTCTTATACCTGCTAGTCATATTATGGCCGAAATGTGAAGGTAAGTGTTAAGAGATGTGGTCCGCTGTTGTCTCCATCAGGTGAAGGACTTGGTGGCTGTGGTGTTGTACTGTATGTGTTGCAGGACCAGTCACTGACCCCCTGTCCTCCACCACACCACCTCCTAGTACATCCTGGTAGTTAAGGTAGAGGGTGTGTAACTCATTCAAGGATCACCATCACGGTGGTAAGGTTGTTTAGTTGAGGAGGAGATGAAAAGGATTAAATTCGGGGGGTGGCCAGCCATCAGCCACGAACGGACTCTCCTGGCGTTGTCTCTCCTCACCCGAAATGGTTTAAAACCCTCACTCACCTCCCCGAACACTTCCCTCAATACCTTACCCTTGTTTTTCGACCTAAACTATACCTCTTGAACCCATGTGAACTAATATGACGATTTTACTGAATAAATATCTATCTATCTATATATCCTTGGTTAAATCGACTTGCTTATTTCCCTTGTTTCCGTATTTAAACTACACGTAGCCAACCAATGTGAATATACGTCGACTTTACTGAATATGAATCCATCTAATCTATCCTGTTCTGCCCTTTGTTAAATCGACTTTCATTGTTTACCAGTGTTTGCGTATTTAAATTATACATGCTGAACAGATATGAGCTTGTATGAATACCCCTCTTATTAATATGTCTGTATCTATCTTAGTCTATCCTAGGTTAAAGCGTCCGACTGTTTACCATTGTGTACACTGCATACCTGTACTGTCAATGATGAACCAATGTCAAGTTTTATGAGGATTTTTTTTTTACTGTTTATATTCGGCTATCTATCTATCTATCTATCTCACTTTTGATGGTGGATGACCTAAACGTTTCCCGTGATAATTATTAAATAGGCTGTTATGCATGTCTGGAATATATGAAATAGATAATTACCGAATTTTCTGTTTTTAAAGATTGTCTCCTGTTCCCTCCTGTACTAACATTGGACAAACAGCTCGTAACAAAGTACAGTACCTAACAAAGAACTCACCTGCCGCTCGAGTGATTATTTAGCCGTTAGTGGTGAAAATGGTCAATAACTAAAAGGATAATACATTTAATACTTTAATACATTCTGCGTTCTTATAATACGTAAATTACACCCCTGAATATATTATTAACCATTGTAATGCGTATGATGTTAGCATTTATTATTTACTTTTAATTTTTTGCCTATGAAATAGATTCTTAGACGTCGTTATTTTTTTATAGTTAAATGTTGGTGTACTTAGGATATATATTATGTAGTTGTAATAATTTTAGAATATATGTGTATTTTTTGTAATATTTAATGAGATGTTATACAAGGGTGTTGTTGTTGAGACTTGTGAAATAGATCGTTATCCGAATCCGGTAATTATCAGTTCGGCATATCTAAGACCATTATCCTGTTCTAAGTTTAAAGTGGGGGGGGGGGGGGGGAGCTTGTGACTGGAATGAATGGCTGCGGCACCTTGAAAGTTTTTATAATTTATTCACTATTCATGTTTATTGCGGCACGTGTCTTAGCGTTTGATAGATAATTATAGCATATTTATTCAGCGTTTGATAGATAATTATAACATGTTTGTTCAACAAATTTAGATTTAGGCGTGAGATAGGTAAACATTGATTTGGAAAAGAGTAATGCATGAGTGGAACAAGTTACCAAACATCATCATTAAATCGAATACGCTGGATAGCTTCATACATAGGTTGGATGGATATATGAGCGATGGGGGTTGGGTGTAAATGGGACTGCCCAGTATGGGCCAATAGACCCGCTGCAGTTTCCTCCATTCTTATATATAATTAGAGCATATTTGTTCAGCGTTTGATATATAAGCAAAACGCGTTTGTTCAGCGTTTGATAGATACCGTACTTATAGCACATTTTTATTGCGTTTGATAGATAATTATAGCGTATTTGTTCAGGGGTCATCACTGTTGTGTTCGCCATAATTGTGTCAGCATATTAAGTTTTTTTTATATAATAAACTGAGGCAATGCGAATTAAGTTATTTAGCTTATTGGTATAATAAGTAGCATCTACTTAAAGCAATAACGCAAATTGATCTGTTATATATTTTTTTCTTAGAGATTATTATATATACTTGTGGTGGTTCACCTCTATTATAACAGTGTTGTGGTTCACCTCCAATATAACACAGTGTTGTGGTTCACCTCTATTATAACAGTGTTGTGGTTCACCTCCAATATAACACAGTGTTGTGGTTCACCTCCAATATAACACAGTGTTGTGGTTCACCTCCAATATAACACAGTGTTGTGGTTCACCTCCATTATAACACAATGTTGTGGTTCACCTCCAATATAACACAGTGTTGTGGTTCACCTCCAATATAACACAGTGTTGTGGTTCACCTCCAATATAACACAGTGTTGTGGTTCACCTCCAATATAACACAGTGTGCACCTATCGTGGTTCACCTCCAATATAACACAATGTTGTGGTTCACCTCCAATATAACACAGTGTTGTGGTTCACCTCCAATATAACACAGTGTTGTGGTTCACCTCCAATATAACACAGTGTTGTGGTTCACCTCTATTATAACAGTGTTGTGGTTCACCTCCAATATAACACAGTGTTGTGGTTCACCTCCAATATAACACAATGTTGTGGTTCACCTCCAATATAACACAGTGTTGTGATTCACCTCCAATATAACACAATGTTGTGGTTCACCTCCAATATAACACAATGTTGTGATTCACCTCCAATATAACACAATGTTGTGGTTCACCTTCATTATAACACAATGTTGTGATTCACCTCCAATATAACACAGTGTATATAATTTAGGGTCGTTTCATCATTAGTTGAAGTAAGGTTGGGTGGGAAGGCGCTAAATTTCATAGGTTATCCCAAAGTTCATCCTCTGATACATAGGCTTTAAAATTACTGTAACACGAGACATATGGTATTCTGTATATAGGCTACATAATTTTAACACCCTGAAATTTTGACCTTAGACAATGGCACTTGTTACAGGACGATCACTCATCCTAGCTGGACCTTTATCGCACACACACACACACACATATCAATATCTCAGAAAGCTTCAAGTACAAGTGATAATTAGTTGCTGATTTGGGCGGGAGGGATGGATGACTCCTTAGTTCTCGTCGTAGATTGGCTGGAATACGAACCCTCCCTCGACGTTGATTGGCTAGAATACAAACCCCCTCGACGTTGATTGGCTAGAATACAAACCCCCCTCAACGTTGATTGACTAGACTCCTAACCCCCCTCGACGTTGACGGGCTAGTCTCCTAACCTCCTCGACGTAGATTGGCTAAGACAGTCAACATGGCACTGCAGGCTTGGTATTTTTCGATAAAAATCCGTGTAAATAGTTAATATTATCCATTTGCCCAAACCATGAAGACTAGGTTCATGTTTGGCGCTGTCTTCCCCCACAAGTGTTTTTACGAGGTCCATTTGGTAAATCAGTGAGGCGAGGTTTAATCATATTTTAACCTTTATATGTATTTTTTTTCGTCGTTCTTATTGTGTCGTTCTATTTCTCTTATTGTTGTTTTGTTTTATATAATTTTCCTGTTTCGTTGTTTCTTTTCTTATTGTTTTGCTTCTTTGTTTTATTTCTTTATCGTATTTATTTTTCTTGTTTGTAATTGTTTCGTTTTAATTCTTGTTTTCTATTATTGTTTCGTTTGGTTGATGCTGCTTTAAATTCCGCCTCTCAGTTGACCCGGAAATAGGCCTACCGGGTAGTTTTAAAATGCATAGCTATAGTAGGCCTTAAGATGGTCTGGTAGCTTAGGCCTATGAGTTTGTTAAAGGAGTATACTGTACTGCATTTGTGTGTAATATAGATAACAATAAGAATACGGTAATAATAATAATAATGATGATAGGTAACATTAATAACAACAAGTGATGATAATAATATCAACAACAACAACAGAGGTAATGTATACACTAAACAGTACCCCGTACCCCCCACTACCCGTACCCCCTACCCCCACTACCCGTACCCCCCACTACCCGTACCCCCTACCCCCTCTACCCGTACCCCCACTACCCTTACCCCCCACTGTCCTTACCCCCCACTGCCCTTACCCCCACTGCCCCTACCCCCACTGCCCCTACCCCCCACTACCCCTACCCCCCACTGCCCTTACCCCCACTACCCCTACCCCCCACTACCCTTACCCCCCACTACCCTTACCCCCCACTACCCTTACCCCCCCACTACCCTTACCCCCCACTACCCTTACCCCCCACTACCCTTACCCCCCCACTACTCCTATCCCCCACTACCCTTACCCCCCACTACCCTTACCCCCACTACCCCTACCCTCCACTACCCCTACCCTCCACTACCCCTACCCTCCACTACCCCTACCCCCCACTACCCCTACCCTCCACTACCCCTACCCTCCACTACCCCTACCCTCCACTACCCCTACCCCCCACTACCCGTACCCCCCACTACCCCTACCCCCCACTACCCCTACCCCCCACTACCCCTACCCCCCACTACCCCTACCCCCCACTACCCTTACCCCCCACTACCCTTACCCCCCACTACCCTTACCCCCCACTATCCTTACCCAGCACACGTCCCCCCAGAAAAAAAGTTTGCGGAAAATTAGTCATCAGATAAACCACTTATTGTTTTTTGCATTATAATGACGGAATAAAATGAACCTTTCTCACCTGATGCTGAGGAGTCGTTTGGGTGTGATTGTTCCAACTAACACAAGAGGTCGGAGGAAAGTCAAACAAGGCTGTGCTGCTGGATGAAGGACTGTGTGTGTGTGTGTGTGTGTGTGTGTGTGTAAACTAACGAGAGATAATTGGAGTTACATGAAGATTAGGCCTCCTCCTCCTCCTCCTCCTCCTCCTCCCCCCCCTCCTATCTCAGCTTATTTCACCTGAGGATTACACACCTTGACTCTACCTGGGAGTTGGGTTAGGTTAGGTTAATTTATGTTAGGGTGGTTTTTGTTCGGGTAGGTTAGTATTTGATTTAGCTAGTTAGTTCGGTTAGCTTTTGGTTTAGCTTAGGTTAAAGTTAGGTTAGCGTAACATAATTCCCAATATAAAAGACGGAGGGGGGGGGGTTGGCTAATCTGCAGGTGATCCATTAAATGTAGAAGTGCAAGTATTAAACTAATCAAGAAGTCAAGTTATAATTATTCAAGTTGCTTAAATTGTACAAAAAAAGTGCCATTAGTTGAAAATTGCTCTAACCTCAAGGTCAAGGTGAAGAATGAACAGGTGTAAGACATTATTATTATTATTATTATTATTATTATTATTATTATTATTATTATTATTATTGTATTGCCTTTTTGCCCCTCCTTGTTCTCTGCGGTTTGGGTGTTGCGCCTTTAAAATCGAATTAAATTTCTTTGTTTACACACAACACAGCAACCCCCCCCCCCACACACCACACCCCCCCCACACACCACACCCCCCCCACACACCACACCCCCCCACACACCACACACATAACACCCCCCCACACACCACACACATAACATCCCCTTACACGCAACACAACACCCCCACCTACGCAACACAACACATAACGCAACAACCCCCCCGCCCGCGCAACATAACACCTCCAACACATAATACAACGCCCTCACACATGACGCAACTTCCCCACACATGACGCAACACCCCCCTCACACACAACACCCCCCTCACACACAACACCCCCCTCACACACAACACCCCCCTCACACACAACACCCCCCTCACACACACACACCCCCCCCACACCCCCCCCACACACCCCCCACACACACACCCCCCCACACCCCCCCCCACACACACAACACCCCCCCCACACACACAACACCCCCCCACACACAACACCCCCCACACAACACCCCCACACACACCCCCACACACACCCCCACACAACACCCCCCCCACACACACACCCCCCCCACACAACACCCCCCCACACACACACAACACCCTCGTCACACACAACACCCCCCCACACACACACACCCCCCCCCCACACAACACCCCCCACACACACCCCCACACCACCCCCCCACACACACCCCCCCCACACAACACCCCCCCCCACACAACACCCCCCCCCACACAACACCCCCCCCCCACACACACCCCCACCCACCCCCCACACAACACCCCCCAACACAACACCCCCCCACACACAACACCCCCCCCACACAACACCCCCCCCACACAACACCCCCCCACACACCACCCCCCCCACACAACACCCCCCCACACACAACACCCCCCACACACACACCCCCCCCCACACACACAACACCCCCCCCACACACACACCCCCCCACACCCACACCCCCCCCCACCCACCCCCCACACACCCCCCCCACACCACCCACCCCCACACCACCCCCCCCACACACCACCCCCCACCACACAACCCCCCACACACACAACCCCCCCCACCACACAACCCCCCCCACACACACAACCCCCCCCACACACACAACACCCCCCCACACACCACCCCCCCACACACCCCCCCCCCACACACCCCCCCCACACACAACCCCCCCCACCCACACAACACCCCCCCACACCACACCCCCCCCCCCAACACACACAACACCCCCCCACACACAACCCCCCCACACACCCACCCCCACACACCCCCCCCCCACCCACACCCCCCCACACACACAACCCCCCCACACACACCCCCCCCACACACCACCCCCCCCCACACACCACCCCCCCACACACACCCCCCCACACACCACCCCCCCACACACACCACCCCCCACACACACCCCCCCACACAACACCCCCCCACACACCCCCCCCACACACACAACACACCCCCCACGTCTCTATCTCATTGTTATTTTTATTCTGTGCTCAACGCGTCTTTGATCCCAGTTGTGTGTCGCAGTATTGAAGGGTGGCGAGGCGTGACGTGACAGCTGAGAGGTAAATAACACGATGACGACACCTTCAGGAAACACCTTCTTAGTTTGATAGTGAAGTGTAGCGCTGACACCCACGCCCACACGTCTTCCCTCTCTACCCCCCCCCCCCCCCCTCCCCCCAACATACCAAACTTTCCCGTGAGACACACACACATACACACACACACACACAGGTAGACACACAGACAGACAGTACAGCAATGAACTTTTAAGAGCACAATAGGCCGGTGTCATTATAATTACTATAAGAGCGGCCCTGTGTGTGTCCTGCTTCCTCCTCCTGTTCCTCCCCGCACTTGCAAAAACTAGATTGGCCTTAACCTACTGTCGCACCTGGAAGTCACGGTAACACTCGCTAACACCACAATAACCATTATATTCTCATATACCTGGGACCTGTGACAAGTATTTACCTGGGAGAACCTGTGAGTCACCTGGTGTTGCGTGACTCGGTATTTCCTGGCGGTGATAGTTCAGGTAGGCGTCTAGATCGTTCGCTGCATTACGGTATATAGTGTGTGTGTGTGTGCGCGCGCTTTCTTACCTGAACTAATTATGACAAGTTGCTTATGGTATTCTCCTTATCTGTCCTGATCTACACATTAGAGTGACTTGGTATATATCCTATGCTATTCTACCCATTGATTAGTACAGTATATATATACCTGCCCGAGGCTACACATACCTTGGTATTTTTTTAATGACGTTCAAGACTCAGGTAACTTAGCATTTCCCAGTCTAATATTTTTACCTGCATTAATTTACCTTGGTACAGATAACGTGGTATCTCTCATGTCTGCCTTTTATATTATTGGTATCTGCTTTAATGAACAGGTTATTTCTGCACCGTAATCCCAGTTGATTTGTCTGGGATTTGTAACTGCTTCGCTTGTACCCTAAACCTAACACTGCACCTGTACTTTAATATGTGTGAATAAAGTTACAAAACTGTATTTTCTTGATACTTAGACTCCGTACCTGTTTACTGTAATCTGTAGCCAAAACCTGTATACCTGCTTTTACTTCACTTGTACTTGTAATCTAGACGCCCAAACTGTACTGTACTTGTATTTCAGAGCAAGGTTATGTAAGCGTTTTTCTCTGGGGTAGAACAGGTGTGTGTGTGTGTGTGTTTTTTGAACTTACCATCCTCGTCCCTCTCACCTCCAGGTAAACAGCTCCATCACCCTCACTCCCCCTTCTTCACCCCTCTCGCTCTCTCCCTTCGACCCTCTCACCTTCTCTCCCCCTCTCACCTTCTCTCTCCTCCACCCCCTCTCACCTTCTCTCTCCTCCACCCCCTCTCACCTTCTCTCTCCTCCACCCCCTCTCACCTTCTCCCCCCCCCCCCCCACTCACTGACTGACATGAACCACAACACCAGAGAGGATGGCAAACTGTAATGGCGACTCGATATTAAGTCAATAGGTCTTCGAATTCTCAGAGGGAAGAAGTATCGTACGACCCTTTGAGAATGATTCACTGTGTCGTAGCTTATGTGAGTTAGTTAAGAACCTTCCTGGAGGGTTTGTTTGTGTTGTAACTTAAGTATTTGTGTTGTGACTTAGGTGTTTGTGTTGTAACTTAGGTGTTTGTGTTGTGACTCAGGTGTTTGTGTTGTGACTCAGGTGTTTGTGTTGTGACTCAGGTGTTTGTGCTGTGACTCAGGTGTTTGTGTTGTGACTTAGGTGTTTGTGTTGTGACTCAGGTGTTTGTGCTGTGACTCAGGTGTTTGTGTTGTGACTTAGGTGTTTGTGTTGTAACTCAGATGATTGTGTTGTGACTCAGATGATTGTGTTGTGACTCGGATGATTGTGTTGTAACTTAAGTGATAGTGGTTGACTGGGCGTGTAACTGGCTGGTTGTAAACTGACTGTCTCGTTGACTGGTGTGTTTAGATGACTTTTTTTTTTCAATATCTACAAAATCAAGGGACTCTGTCAACAAAAGATCAAGGGACTTTGTAAACACCGTGTGTAGGTCAGTCCTTAGCACCATAACTGAGAACCAAGTGTAGATTCCAAACTTTTTTTTTTATTTACGTATAAATGTTTAAGTGAAGGAGGTGTGGAGGGGAGAGGGTTGGGTCAGTTAGTGCCACTTGTCGCTGTGTTGTGCCTCTCTTAGCCTGGTGGAACTACAACACAACGCTCCATACCTTACGATACAACGCTCCATACCTTACGATACAATGCTCCATACCTTACAACACAATGCTCCTCGCCTTACAACACAACGCTCCATACCTTACAACACAATGCTCCATACCTTACAACACAATGCTCCTCGCCTCACAACACAATGCTCCTCGCCTCACAACACAATGCTCCTCGCCTCACAACACAATGCTCCTCGCCTCACAACACAATGCTCCTCGCCTCACAACACAATGCTCCTCGCCTCACAACACAATGCTCCTCGCCTTATAACACAATGCTCCCCGCCTTACAACACAGCGCTCCATACCTTACAACACAATGCTCCATACCTTACAACACAATGCTCCTCGCCTTACAACACAACTCTCCAATACGAAGGCTCTGATACAATAGGAAAATCAAATAATCAATTGACTTTCTGTCCTCCCTTCCAGGTTTTTTGTTGTTTTTGTTTTCCTCATTTGCACCGCCAGTTTGTCCTCCACCGCAGCTTACGAAACGAACACGAGGAAAATTCCAAACAGTCTTACGCCACTGTGTTGGTTACCGCTTGCAGACGGTTGCATACATTGTAGGCCAATTCGGTGTGCAACATGTGATGGGTGTACATTGAGATGATGGAGGAAGAATGTTTGTTTGGAGATGTTGCCTCTCTCTCTCTCTCTCTCTCTCTCTCTCTCTCTCTCTCTCTCTCTCTCTCTCTCTCTCTCTCTCTCTCTCTCTCTGATAACTGAACTTTAGACCCCGTGAATGGATTACGACCACGTAAATTGGATATTGTATGAATTACGGCACATTGAATCTCAGTGCCAAGAAGGTGCCATGAAGAGTTAAGGAGGTGCCTTGGAGAGTTAAGGAGGTGCCATGAAGAGTGTTAAGGAGGTGCCATGAAGAGTGTTAAGGAGGTGCCATGAAGAGTGTTAAGGAGGTGCCTTGAAGAGTGTTAAGGAGGTGCCATGAAGAGTGTTAAGGAGGTGCCATGAAGAGTGTTAAGGAGGTGCCTTGAAGAGTGTTAAGGAGGTGCCATGAAGAGTGTTAAGGAGGTGCCATGAAGAGTGTTAAGGAGGTGCCATGAAGAGTGTTAAGGAGGTGCCTTGAAGAGTGTTAAGGAGGTGCCTTGAAGAGTGTTAAGGAGGTGCCTTGAAGAGTGTTAAGGAGGTGCCATGAAGAGTGTTAAGGAGGTGCCTTGAAGAGTGTTAAGGAGGTGCCATGAAGAGTGTTAAGGAGGTGCCTTGAAGAGTGTTAAGGAGGTGCCATGAAGAGTGTTAAGGAGGTGCCACGAAGAGTGTTAACGAGGTGCCACGAAGAGTGTTAAGGAGGTGCCACGAAGAGTGTTAAGGAGGTGCCACGAAGAGTGTTAAGGAGGTGCCATGAAGAGTGTTAAGGAGGTGCCATGAAGAGTGTTAAGGAGGTGCCACGAAGAGTGTTAAGGAGGTGCCATAAAGAGTTAAGGAGGTGCCATGAAGAGTGTTAAGGAGGTGCCATGAAGAGTGTTAAGGAGGTGCCATAAAGAGTGTTAAGGAGGTGCCATAAAGAGTGTTAAGGAGGTGCCATGAAGAGTGTTAAGGAGGTGCCATAAAGAGTGTTAAGGAGGTGCCATGAAGAGTGTTAAGGAGGTGCCATGAAGAGTGTTAAGGAGGTGCCTTGAAGAGTGTTAAGGAGGTGCCATAAAGAGTGTTAAGGAGGTGCCATGAAGAGTGTTAAGGAGGTGCCTTGGAGAGTGTTAAGGAGGTGCCATGAAGAGTGTTAAGGAGGTGCCATAAAGAGTGTTAAGGAGGTGCCATGAAGAGTGTTAAGGAGGTACCACGAAGAGTGTTAAGGAGGTGCCATAAAGAGTGTTAAGGAGGTGCCATGAAGAGTGTTAAGGAGGTGCCACGAAGAGTAGAGAAGGGGTGCCATAGAGTGCCATAGATTTAAAGTGTCATTATACACAGTAATGCTTGAACCTGTCCCTAAAAGGTTCTATTTTCTCACAACTTCTTTGGTATAGTGTTGGGGGGTGTATGACCGACCATATGTCTGGCCACAACACTTAAAACATTTAAGTGTTGTTCACATGAGGGTCTCCTACTAGAGGCACTGAAATCCTAACCTTAGTCTAGCGGTTACCACATCTTGTAATCTAGTGATCGTGTTACTTGTTCTATAGACATGTTTTACTTGATACACCTCATTATGGTAGACAATGGATTATGAGAGAGAGAGAGAGAGAGAGAGAGAGAGAGAGAGAGAGAGAGAGAGAGAGATTTGGTTTGTGGACTGGAAAAGGTGTGTGGAGTGTGAGGGGTGTGTGGTGTGGAGTGAGAGAGGTGTGTTGTGTGGAATGAGAGGTGGTGTGGAGTGAGAGGGGGGGGCGGGGGACGATGACGTGTTCGGTGTTTTCACTGGCCACGTCTTATCACCGCCTCGTGCTGAGTAAACAAGGGCAGAGAAGCAAAGTAACTTGCCTGCCACCAGTAAAGCAACACCGCCAGTGCAGGCATTCAATAGCGCCTGGCATTCTCTTTATACCCGACAATGTCAGGGTTATGAAGCTGTGTTAGATGTTTATACCCGGTACAATAAACAGTGCCAGCGCAGGCAACTTCAGTAGGTCTGGCGATCTCCTTACACCCAAGAATTTCAGGGTTATTAAGGCTATGCAGAAAGTACCATCAACGCAGTGCCAGCGCAGGCATTCAGTAGCTCTTGGCGTTCACTCCCACCCCACCATGACACGATAATAGGAGTTACGCCAAACGTACCTTCGTCCACCTTTGTCAGCACTGGCGATCTTTTATGGCTGGTGAGGTCTGAGTCAGGAGGCGCTGAGTTGAGGCTTACTGTAGTATCCATTAAAATATCTGGTGGTGGTTTGGTTGTTAGTGTGATGGGGAACAGCTGAATTGACAACCAGCAAGCAACCAACTTTGGGCTGACTCATCCTAACTGAACCTAGCCTAATTTAACCTCACCTAACCTAATCTAACTCATCCAATCTAACCTAACCTGCCCTAACATAACCCAGCGTAATCAAGCATCCATGATCACCTGAAAATTAACCTCACCTAACCTAGCCCATCTTGACCTAACTACCCGTAACCTATCAGAGAGAGAGAGAGAGAGAGAGAGAGAGAGAGAGAGAGAGAGAGAGAGAGAGACGCTATTTCAATCCTATGTCACCCCTCACTCTGTTAAGATGACCTGATGGTTTGCTCAAGAGTGAATTGCAGCATCCTAGTGTGTGTGTGTGTGTGTGTGTGTGAGAGTAGATGCAGTCTGGTAGGGGGAGAGGGGGGGGGGGTAGCGGATGGTGGTAGCTGGCCTGGAATTGACTTCGGTAATGATGACATCCGGTTACCGTCCACGACACCTATCCGTCCTCTCTCTCTGTCTGGTACCAGGTCAGAGGGTGAGTTAGTAAGTTAGTGGTGCTTGTGTTTAGTGCATCAGTAACAACTTGTTTGGGGTTGTATACAGAGCAACAACATCCATTCAAGGTGTTGTTTTGAAAGCAGCAACAACAACAACATCCAGTCTAGTGTTGTATTTAAAGCAACAACAACATCCAGTCAGGTGTTGTATTTACATCACCAACAACCAGACAAAGGTTGTACGTCTCTCTTCACGGTCTTGAATG
This sequence comes from Homarus gammarus, assembly GCA_958450375.1. Classification (NCBI taxonomy): domain Eukaryota; kingdom Metazoa; phylum Arthropoda; class Malacostraca; order Decapoda; family Nephropidae; genus Homarus; species Homarus gammarus. The sequence goes on from CAUDMG010000916.1 coordinate 269,984, forward strand.
GAAGTCGTGACCAGCGC